>CAXAKX010001417.1:0-177594 GCA_963969525.1 Ontholestes murinus | reverse complement strand
GGATGAAGTACTATCCATTAGCATGGACAAAAATAAAATAAATGAAACAACGGTAGTAGCAGGCAGGTCGCAAGATCAACCTGCTACTACGAAAAAAACAATAAATGTGGGTGAGTCCCTGGATTCCCCGCAACAAACAGTGGCTGCGGGCGGGTCAACTGATCCACCCGTCACCACAAAAGAAGCCGGCCCACAGAAGCAACCCCCAAAAAGGAAGCGCATTTGTGGAGCCGAGCTAAAGCGCAGAAGGAAGGCCAGGGAAGCATTGGCTGCTGCGAAGATAGCGGAAGCCCCCAAGACCCCTTCTTGTAAAGAAGGAACACCTCGGGTGGAGGTCCCGATGGAAACGGAGGATGGAGGCACACCGGGCGGAAGCAACCATTTGCCGCCACCTCGACACTATGCAGGACACAATAGCCGTCATCCAAGAACCATGGATTGTTAAATCCATACATTTAGAAATACTAAACCGAGGCTCTGAACCCACGTTCGTGACAACTCGGAGCCAAACTGTAATAGACATTACATTGGCGACTAGCGGTAACTCAAACAAAATCCACAACTGGCATGTATCACCGTCGGTATCAACGTCAGATCATAGGTGGATCAAATATACACTAACACATACAACTGGTAAGAAAACACGTTACCTTTGCAACCCGAGACTAACGGACAAAAATGCCTACATAGACAACCTCTCGCGGAGTCTTGCGAAGCTACCGGCCAACTTAATACAGTGGAAGACATTGAAGCCTATGTAAATACGTTTCAACACTCCATTATAAAAGCATATAAAGACTCCTGCCCTGCGAGAAATGTGGAAGACTCCGAGAACGCCACACCTTGGTAGTGAGGAGAACTCGACCATCTCAGAAGAGCTGCGAGAAAATCCTTTAACAAAGCAAAGAAATTTAAACAACAGTCGGACTGGATGGTCTATAAAAAACATCCAACAAGACTACAAAAAACTAATAAGGCAAAAACGAAGGGCAGCCTGGAGGTCTTTTTGTAAGGAGGTTGAAACCACTTCGGCAGCTGCAAGGCTCAAAAAGATCCTCTCAAAGGATCCCTCACGACAACCAGGTTGCCTAAAACGAGAGGATGGAAGTTACTCTTCTAACCTCTCGGAAGCAGCTGAGATTCTCATCAACACCCATTTCCCAGGATATACGAACACCTCCGATGAAGGCTGGTCAGAACCCATACCCTCAAACCCCTCGAAGGGGGATTGGGAGGTGGCAGATCACCTCACGGAAGGGACACGTATAACCTGGGCAATCAAAAGCTTCTCACCATTTAAAGCGCCAGGCTTGGACGGTATATTCCCGGCTCTCCTCCAATGGGGGCTGGACATATTATCAGCCCACCTAGCCAAAATCTTCAGGGCATGTATTGCGTTCAGATACATCCCTCTAGCATGGAGAGAAGTAAAAGTTATCTTCATACCGAAACATAGTCGTATAGATTATACACCAGCCAAATCACACCGCCCAATTAGTCTAACTTCATTTCTCCTGAAAACGTTAGAGAAATTGTGCGAAAAATTAATTCGTGAGACGGCTTTGATTACGAATCCGATCCACGCTAACCAACATGCATACACTCAGGGGAAATCAACGGAGTCGGCTCTGCATACTGTTATGTCCGAATCGAAAGATCTCTGGACAACAAAATGTCCAATTTGGGCGTGTTCATTGACATAGAAGGTACTTTTGATAAAACGACCTTCAGAAAAATGAAAACTGCTCTCTCCACGCATGTTGTGAACCCCACAGTTAGTGGATGGATCAAAAGCATGCTGGAGAATAGGGCAGTCACAGTAAATGTAGGAAACACCACTGTCAGAAAGATCGTTGCTAAAGGCTGCCCACAGGGTGGAGTACTCTCACCACTCCTGGGGAACATAGTTGTTGACAGCCTACTGCGGCGACTTAACGACAATGGCTTCCACACCATAGGATATGTAGGTGACATAACCATCCTGCTAACAGGCAGATTTGAGACGGTGCTATGCAGCTTGATGCAGGAAGCCCTCAAAATAATCGAACACTGGTGTAACGACCAGTCTCTGACCATAAACCCGTCAAAGACTGAAATGGTCCTCTTCACAAAGAAAAGGAAACTAGGTAAGCTAAAGCTTCCTAAGCTCCTCAACACCGAGTTGACATTGTCGTCAGAAGTCAAATACCTGGGAGTGATCCTCGACGGCAAGCTGACGTGGGAACCACATCTCAAAATGAAATGTAAAAAAGCATGCGTCTTCCTCTGGCAATGCCGGAGGGCTGTGGGGCAGACTTGGGGGCTATATCCCAAGATAGCACTTTGGCTATACACAGCGGTAGTAAGACCAATGCTAATCCATGGAGCACTGGTTTAGTGGCCCAGAGCCAGACAGAAAAGGAGAGAATGCCTCAGCACGGCCGGAGCAATGCTGGTAGACACTGTCACCTTTTAGAGGAGGCTGACAAGAAGACACCCTTCCTTGGAAGGAAGACAGACAATTTGCCACCCTGCTACGTCTTCAATAGACCCTATAGTGTATCGATAAAAAAAAGGAACGGGGTGTGTAGAGGGTGGGGAAACCCTCTGAATTTACACCGATGGTTCTAAAACCAAAAGAGGATCCGGGGCGGGAATTTACTTGCAACAAATGGACCTCTCATTAGCTATACCCCTAGAGAAGCACACAACTACTCTGCAAGCAGAGATCGTTGGCATCATCCAAGGGGCGAAAGAAATCCTACACCGTGACATCCGTGATAGGAACATCCAAATCCTTACAGACAGTAGGGCAGCAATACTAGCAGTATTGAATGAGAATGTCACAATACCCTTAAACAGCAGCACAATCAAACAGTATTGAGCTGCGCTGGGTCAAGGGACACAATAATGAAGAAGGCAACAGCAAGGGCTGTCCGGCTCTCGCCCATCTTAGAGAGTCCATGCTAGGGAAGCTCTGGCCGAACATGGCATATATAAGGGATAACCCTCCAAGCGTTGTGCTGTCCTTTGCTCGCCACCTTGGGTGGCTAAATGAGTGATAGAACAACGCAGGGCTGTCCCAGTCAGGGGGGCACAACGGGCCTAGTGAGGCCTAAGTGCTCTGGTCAATGATTTGATCACCCTTGGCAAACTCAATCCAGATCCAGATCCAGATCGAACCACGGTTGACTATTGAAAGAATTTGCCGATTGCATTATCCTAGTGGCAGGGTTGTTGTTGCCTAAATTTGAAAAGAACGTCTGTAAACGGAATATTGGCACTGTCCTTAGTCGACGATCATTATTGGAAGAAAGAAAATCAAGATGAAGTAGAAGTTCTGCACATCTCATTTCTCCATTAATCAGTTTATGCAAAGTACATAAATCATTAATTTGACGGCGATCTGCTAAATATTTCAATTTTAGTTCTTCCATTATTTCTGAGTAGAGACCATGTGTATGGTTTCTTCCTAATTAGTATTCGATTGGCATCAAAAACTTTCGCTGTATACTCTCCAATCGATCAATTTGATTTAAATAGTAGGGTGACCAAATTACCATACTCTAAAACAGAACAAACTAAAGCACAAAACAGAACTTTTAAACAATCACAACTCAAATGCTTGCAAGTTCTCCAAACAAAGCCCCACATTTTCAACGCCTTACCACATACATTTAAAATATGAGAATTGAAGGTTAATTGCCTATCAAATGTAACGCCCAAGTCCTTAATTTCGCTTACTTTCGGATCCAATTTTATACTGGAAACCAAGACATGCACGCTTATGAGTAAATGACACCAAATTGTGTTTATCTATATTTAAAAATAATTTATTAGCATTAAACCAATTACTTATATTATTTACGTCACTATGTAGTAAGGCACAGTCTTCTAATTATTGAACAGCTCTAGAAATCTTTACATCATCGGCGTACAACAACAATTTACTGTTATTAATGACATTTTCAAGGTCATTAACAAATAATAGAAATAATATAGGACCACAATGTGTTACTTGTGGAACACCTGAACTAACGTATATAGGGTCGGAAATAAAAGTATTTATTTTTACTAACTGGGACCTATTCTGTACAAATGCCGAAATCCAACGTACTGTTCACTCATTGAAGCCCATTGATCGCAGTTTATTGATTAAAATGGTATGATTAACTTGATCGAAAGCTTTAGAAAAGTCTAAATATATGGAATTAAGTTGAATATTCTTTTCTATGGCATTGGATAAAAATGTGTATAACACAAAATATTGGAGACTGTTGATCGTTTTGGCACAAATCCATGTTGTTTATCTGATAAAATTGATTTTGATATCCAATGAATCTGTTTAGCGACAATACTATCTAATATCTTGGGTATTATAGACTGTAGGCATACACCTCTGTAATTTGGAACCAGATGACGTTTGCCTGACTTGTAGATTGGCTGTATGTAGCTTAGTTTCCAGACTTCTGGGAAAACACCACATTATAATGAAATCGAGAATATATCATATAAAGGACCGCACGTAGAATAAATGCAATTCAACAATAGGCAACCACCTGGTCCCGGACTTATACTAGGTTTAATGTTTAAAATTTGGTTAAAAACTTCTTCTTTAGAAGTTACCAGTTTCAAATCATTTACAAGCGAATAGTTAGTTGATACGTCACCAACAGAAGTCATTGACTCATTAGTGTAAACTGTACTAAAATAATCCGCAAATAAATTTACATTAATTCCCGCAGTTTAGTTCGTAATTCCCCACACTTTTGGTTGTATGAAGTTAGTTTTTTTAATTGTTATTAGAGACTTGATTGAGGGAAGTTATAAAGGGGACCCCATTATTATATAGAATGACAAGCTGTGACTCACCCTCAGCTATTCTATCTGCAAGGTCATTTTGAATTGTTTTGAAATAATCACGTTGTTTTTTTCTTCTGCCAGCACGAAAATGTTGTTTCTTATTATTGTCATGGGCATTACTTTTTTAAACTTCCCGCGTTACACTCTCATTTTCAATAATAATTTTTAGAGGTCGGTGCTTGCCATTAGAATTAACTTTTCCCAGTCTTAACAATTTAATAGGTTTGTGACCTAAACCACGTGGTTGTAAAATTTTTTTAACACTAATACTATCATCATTTATTCTAGATTCGGCAGTACTTGCCGTAGACTCAGGTAAATTAAATAATAAAACATTTTTCACTCTTTTGTGCCTTTCTTCCATTTCAGCTACTATTTCTTTAAAGCAATGACGGTTATTGAATAGGCGTTGATCGTTATTTATTGAACTGCACTTAGTTTCAAGTTCAATTATACGCGCTTCTAAATTATTTAAACGTGAAGCAATAACATTTTCTATTTCCTCTTTAAACACATTAAATTGTTCTGTTAGTAAACTAAGACGTGATTCAGTTGTAGCATACAAAGAACTAGAATTATTGCACTTTTGACAATTCCATTTTGTTTTTCCACTTATAATAGCAAATGTATCCACATTCGACAGCCCGGTACATTTAACATGAACAGATTTATTACATTTTCCAGCACATATTATGGATGAAATTTTAGGTGTTACCCCTTGATCACATACATCACACTTATTTACCATGATAATTAATAACCGCACAATATAGGAATAAACGGGAACACAAGCTTCACACCAACGCGACCCGTCGTGGTGACTAACAAAAGACACACTAGAATAGGCCACGGAAGGTTTGGTTTGGTTTGGTACAGAGGGAATTTTGTGATATTAGTAATAAAGTAAAATAAAATATTTTTAGTGCGGTCCTGTTATTTTCGGAAATTGAGTTTCGGCGCACCGAAATTGAGTGGTGGAGGTTATTTAAAATTAGTGGAAATATCTTCTTAATTACTTACGGTATTCAGTGAATAACTATCACACTTTGACACCAATTATTGTATCACTATAAAACTTCACTTTGAATTTCAATTATTTCATTAATATCTAAAGAATAAGGGAAAATACTAGACGTAACCACACTATCGACTTATCAGAGGAAATACTTTTGACAGATTATTATGGGTACGAATGCTTTATTTAAATTAATTCGGATATAAATAATTTGCATTTCATTGAAATCAAATTTGATTTTATAAATGCTGATTACTTGAGCATTGGCACCTGGGAATGGTTCTCATATTGATATGGTTGTATATGAAAGAGAGAATAAAGCAGATATTTTGGTTAATAAATTTTATGATACGCCTTATAAAATAGCCAATTGCTATGTTCCCTTAAAACAAATTAAATCTAAAACATATCCCAAATAGTTTAACAATACAGTAAAACTATCAATTGTGATTCTTTGAGAACTATTTATTGTAGTTTAGTTGGATCAAATTTAAAATATTGCTTGTTGGCATGGTCTCTATATTATCAAAATTATAAAAACAAGATAGAATCAGTACAGAAAAAGTTTTTTTTCATATTTCTTTTAAAATTAACTTGTCATTTACATTTTGAAAGAATGAATGAAAAACAAAATTCAAAAGATTAGGAATAAATAAATATCTCCCAAAGGATTCAAATAAACCCACCTAGTTTTGATGGTCAAAAGTTCGGAACTAATGGTTTTGCGTAATTTGAGGATACATGAACAAATAGATGGGATATTGAACAAAATGTTACAACATTGATTCCATACATCAAAATGAAAAAAATATTTTTACAGAAAGTATAAAAAAGTGGAATAAATAATGATTATTTAGTCATGTATCCGGAAATGATATATGATCGCATAAAAATATTTATTTAAAAATATTTATCACTTAAACTTATAAACAACTTCAATAAATATTATGAAATTGGCTGTAAAAGCATGAATTTAAAGAAGAAGAAAAAGGAAAAGCGTTGATTCTTACTCCAGCAACATAATTACTAGATGCACTGGATCGTATGCTTAAAACTGTAGACATCAATACTAGTCAGGAGTCAAGGTCGTATTTGAAAATACTCTTGTAAAAATTGAAAAATAAAAAACAAACGATGTTATCATATATAAGATAACAAGAACAACGTAAATTATTAGAAAAGTGTAAAGTCCGAAAATAACTAAGTCGATGCAAGTAAAGGGGACGACAATGCACTGACTAAGCTTTGGGCTTATAGCATCAAGCTTTCAGGACTCCATATATGAAATTCTTGTGAATGGATATGTGAGCGAAATATCGTACCAATTATTGTGTGCTCTGATATTTTATCAAAACCAAACATTATTCAATTAATAATTTGAAGATTACGAACTGAAACCTGCTTCTATTAACCATGGAATGAAATATATGATTACTATAGACAAAACATTACTTTAACATCAACTAAAGTAGAAGATAAATAGATTTTTGGAATGAACGTCAAAATTACCAGTTGTATCTCAATTGAAGAAAACTTCAGTTCAAGATAATATTATGACCAAATCTATAGATTATACTGAAAAGCCACGGACCGTTTGAAATAAATAAATAAGTATTTATTAACACACCTTACGAGCTATTTTCTCCTCCTCTTAGCAATAAATTAACGATGAGTTGATTGGCGTTTGTGATCCTGGCGAGGATTTTCCCTCAAAAAACACCAACAGTAGTCGGCCATCATGAAGATATCCCATCGATCGTGATACCTCGTTTTCATCTATTTTATGTCTTGATGGAATATCTCACTGTGTTCTTCACTCAGTGCTAAATTCTCTATGAAATAATCATTGACGTCCTTGTATGATTCCCAAGCTTGAAATTCCATGTCAGACATGTAGTTTTTAAGAGTAACATCCTTCATAAGTTTGCGAATCTATGGACCATCAAAATCGCCTTTCTTCACCTTTGCTTCTGATAGTGACGAACATCTTTTAGCAATATATTGGTAACAGGGGCCATTTTCGTCCAAAGCTTTAACAAAATGCAAAAAGTTGTATCGGGGGTTAAAATATTGTCTTCTTTCAATCTAGATCGTAAAAGTTCTCTTTTTTGTAACAGCTAATTCGCGTACCAAATCATTTAATTATGATTTATTCAAATATCGTGGATATTTATCTTGTGATCCTGGTGACAAATTGAAATCAATTTCTGTGCTGGAATTGGAAGGAGAACTAGTGTAATGTTGTTGGTGGTGTTGGAATAGGAATGGAGCAACTGAGTAATTGGCTTCTTCTGCTGCTTTATTACGAAGCACCCACAGATATAACAAAAAATATTTGGCTATTTCTAGACGTAATACTTGAACTTTTAGAAACTTATTTTACCTTCAAACGCGGTCTCAGACACAAGGTTTAGACATGCAAGGAGCACCGTAAGAGTCGTAGAATGAACCTACACATAGTTAAACACAATGGCAAACTAGAATGAATAAAATGAGATTAAATTTTAAAATCGTATTATATCTGAAGCTTTTACACATTTTAACACAACATAACATACAAATACGCGGTGTGAACCACCCGCTCTCATTTTTGTGTTTATAATAAAAATGTGCAAAATCTTTACGTGATACGCCAAAACTAATAACATTTCCTTTATCAGGGGATTTGACATATCTACATTAAAATATCGCATGCTGAAAAATCTTCGCAGACCTTTGTTATCTAGGGGTAGCAGACATCGACTACACTTTTCATACATTGGCTGGATCTATAGCTTTCTCGGCGATTAGTTTAAAACGCGAAAAGTAAATCCCAGAAGTGGAGACTTTAATCATGGGAACATGATTACGACAATTTAACATTATACAATTTTGTTTATGTAATGCCCCTGTCATATTAAAAGCAATATTACATAAAATGGTGATGTGGCCATCATAGTAATTTCCCTATATATTTCTCGAAAACTATGAGGTTTACGTAAAAAGGGTATTCCCAGTAATGTGTTCACTTTTGAATTCTCTACAATTGTTTGTTATATAAATTTCTTGTAGCTCCAATAGTTTAGTAGCAATTGGCAAAAAATGTCAAAATTTTCAATTTTTATTCTTTTTCTCGAACGTCAAAATTTTTTTGGAAAATATGTTAACACAAAACTTGTTCAGTTTCTCATTCCTTTTAACTTTTGATTGAAAAGTTTTGAAATATTTTTCATATTAAGAAAAATATTGATAAAAAACAAAAAAACGGCCTGGGGTAAACATCCTTGAATGTTCTTGAAAGTTCACCAAAAGCTTTTCAGTTCCAGTTTAATAAAACCTTAAGTTCACAGTTTTATCTCAATCACACACAGACACATTTTTTTTTTTTTTTCAGAAATCAGTGCAATGGACTCAGGGGACCTCAAAACGGACATTTCCGTAAAAAAAATTACAAAAAAATCACGATCACAATACTTCCCCAATAGAAAAACATGGTAATGTGGCCATCGTAATACTTTCCCTATATTTTTCTCGAAAACTATGGGGTTTGTGCAAGAAGGTTATTCTTGATAATTTGCTCAAATTTGGATTCTTTACAATTACTTGTTATATGAAATTCATCTAACTCGTATACTTTATTAGCAATAGGCAAACATTGTCAAAATTATTAGTTTATAGCTTTTTTCTCGCAAGTTAGTTTTTCAAATTTATCAAAATATCGAGAAAAATCAAAAAACGCCTCGAGTTAACATTCAATTCCGGTTTATTAATTAATTAATTACCTAATAATCATTCCCTTGATTATTTCCTATCGAAAAAACAATGGTTTGTAATATAGTAATTGGAAGGTGGAATAGTGGCCAACCACCCACCCTCCTTATACATTTAAACTTTAGGTAAAACCCTGCTTTAAAATCCTTTAAAACTATCAAGACAAATTCTACAGTTTTTCTTAGAAACAAATAAAGTGTGAGCGATTGAAATTAAAAAAAAATGTACAGTGGTTGGGTGTCCTCTGCCGTACCTTCCAATCTATATAACACACCCAATACTTTATTGAATATCCAGTGATTTATAATAGAAAGTGTTTGCTTAGTGAATTACCTAATAGTTCTCTCCTTAACAATTACCTATTGTAAAATCCATTGTTTGCAAATATAGTAAGGAGGATGGAAAAGTCGCCAACCACCCACCCTACATTTACAATAAAACTACAGGTATAACACTGTTTTAAAATTCTTGAAAATCATCAACACAAACTCTGCAGTTTTTCTCGGAAACAAATAGGCAGGGAGCCATTAAAATTGAAGAAATATATGCAGGGTTGGTGGGTAGCTCCTACCCCACCCACAAATTTATATTACACACTTGATCCTTTATTGAATATCCAGTGATTTATAAAATAAAGTTTAATTAATTATTTACCAAATTTCTTATGATTTCTCATTGTTTGCAATATAGTAATTGGAGGGTTGGATAGTGGTCACCCACCCACCCTACATATACATTAAAACTACAAGTAGAACACTGTTTTAAAATTCTTGAAAATAATCATCACAAACTGGGCAGTTATTCTTGGAAACAAATTAAGAGGGAGTGACTAATGTTAAAAAATTATATGTAGGGTGGGTGGGTGGCCTCTATTTCACCCTGAAATTTTTATAACACACCCCATACATTAGTAAAAAAATATTGATTTATAAGAAAGTGAACATTGAATTTATTCCTCGGATATTTTCTTTTGCAAAAGTTTTACGAGATAATACAAACACAAATACATTTATGCTTTAAGTACAACACTTTTTCAAAATTCTTTAAAACATTAATACAAATTTGCTATTTTTTTATTTTGGAAATCCATATAGAGTGTCAGTAAAGTAAAAAATACATGTAGGGTGGGTGGCCTACATCCTACCCTGAAACCTATATAACACACCCAATACTTAATTGAATATCCAGTGATTTCGAAACGAAAATGTGTGTTTAATTAATTACTTTATTATTATCTCCTTAACAATTTTCTATTGAGAAAATAATTGTTTGTAATATAATAATTGAAGGTTGGCCTAGTGGCCACCAACCCACCCTACATAAATATTTAAACTACACGTACAGCACTGCTTTAAAACCACTAACATAAACTCTGCAGTTTATCTTGGAAACAAGTAGAGATACAGCAAGTAAAATTAACTAAATATATGTAGGGTGGATGGATGGCCTCTATCCCACCCTTAGTAAATCATAAGCGAGGGTTTTATTTAAATGTAGAGAAATATAAAAATGATGATATGGCCATCATAGTATTTTCTTTACAGTTTTCTTGAGAACTATGAGGTTTAGGCAAAAAGGCTTTTCTTAATAATTTGCACAATTTTTGATTCTTTGTTTATTAGCAGTGAGCAAAAAATATGAAAATTTTTAATTTTTAAACTTTTTCTTGTTAAGTTAAAAACTTGACGAAAAAAATGATTTAATAAAACTTGTTCGATTTCTCATTCTCTTTAACTTTTGTTTGAATGATTTTATAATATTTTTCATTCTCATAAAAATATCTAGAAAAACAAAAAAAAAACGCCTCGAGTAAACACACACTTCCGGTTTTTGAATGTTCACCAAAAGCTTTTCAGTTCTAGTTTTTAACGATAAAATCTCAAGTTTAAAGTTTCATCACAATCCGATCATTCGTTTTTGAGATACAGCGCCCACGGACATTTTCACGCACAAAAACAATACTTTCCCTATATATACTATATAAGGAAAGTGATAAAATTAAATGGCTATTCAGGAAGATTTGGCTGGTGTGCCTTAACAATATATTTGCAATAACAGAAACCTCCCTTGAATCCATAAATAACTTGAAAAATCTATTTTTACGTTAAGAGATTCTGAATTCCAAATATGTCACCTTTTTTGGAAAGGAAATGAAAAGCCTATTACTAATTTCCTCAAGTAAAGGTATTATAAAGTCAAAGTGAAACTCCGTTAGCCTAAGTTCAACTACACAACGTTGGTCAGGGCCAAAATGCAAATGAGAAAAGTATGCATCTTTCAAAGAGCATTAATAATCCCTGAAGCGAATGTTTCCTTATTACTTTGGAACTGCATTCGGAACAAAAAAAACATTTTGAATATAATCAGTTTCAAAAGGAATACAATATCTTAACATATCTAAAAAATAGAATCATCAAACTATTTATCAAAATCAGAAAGTACGACCAAGTACATTATAACATTCAATGAACCAGTGATTTCAAAAAGAAAAATTATTACGTAAATGGGGATTGTTTGTTAAAACAAATATATGATAGACTCTATAAATTATAGTAAGTATTTTAGTGTATTCAAAACTCATCCAAAAGTAAACCACGAGTTTATATCAACAGCTTTATGCTTTAGACCTTAAAAGAAGAGACTGCTGCAGATCGTGCCTTGCTGGAATAAAATGAAGAATGAAATGAAGAAGTATTTGAAGAATTATTGGAAGTTCCATGGATAGTCGGTTTGGTAACAATAATAAGACCTCTTACTCTTGATTATTATCTGATATACTATGTAACAGAAAAGAATATTATAAAAATAATGTGGAAGTCCTTTTCATCGATAATAATTGTTTCAAAATGAGAGAACCGTTTGTCACCTCTTTTTAACACATATATCTAACATACAAAAACTACTTCGTGACTTATTTCACAGGACAAAATACCTCAAATGAAAAGCATTTTAGGGAAATGTTCGAGGCTGAATTAAAAACTTTAAACTGGTGTGCGAGCGAGCGTCGAAAGCCATGCAAAGCATAATGAGCCTAGTCTGGTCTAGAAAGGGTTGTTCCTTCTGGAAGTTGATGATGACTAGCCCAACATAATGTAAATAAATAAGTGCATGTAAATATAAATAAATAATGGTGCACGATATATTTAAAAAAGACTCACATAAATAGAACTCCATAAAAGTTGTGAATAAAATAAAATAATGACCTATAAAAGTAAACGGATATTCTTGATAAGCAATAATTAAATTAATAATAAACTTGTAGAACAAGTATTTTTATTCTTTATAAGTTTTTGAGCGGCGACTACAATATTCCCAATGCGGTATGGGATAACAGTGATGGGGATATACTAGGAATTAATAATAATAGTTACCCAGCAAGTGTTCTTGCAAATGCTATTAGCTACCATCAATTACAGCAAGTAAACAATATCCCGAACAATAATGGTAGTAATCTAGTATTCGTGATGTAAAAGTAAAACTGGCCAGTGATCCCTTGTGTGAAGAGCGTTTACATCATATTCCATATTCATTGGATGTATCATTGTTTACACCAGATTTCACTAAGGAAAATTCTTAGTGGGTGTATAACTTTAAACAAACGGACTATAGTGCTATTAATAACCACCTTGCGAATATTAATTGGGACGAAGTGATTGGACCTTCGGTTGAGGAAAACGTTTTTACTTTTAATAATGTTATGTGTTCAGTTTTTGATATGTTTGTTCCTTCTGTGTTTGTAAAATCGTCTAATTATCCCAAGTGGTTTAATAATGAATTAATCAAATTAACTAAACTGAAAAAAGAGGCTCATATAAACTATACATGTTATGGCTCTCGATATTATTATGATTTATTTAAGGACGTAAGAAAACAGTGCAAGGAGCTAAACGACTTGTTATATAGGAACTATATTAGTCGCGTGTAACGGGAATTAGGCAGTAATCCCAAACAATTTTGGGATTATGTCGATGTTTGTCGCAATACAACTGGTCTTCCCAAAGAAATGCATTTAAATAATGAGGTTAGTCACACCGTTAAACCGAGTGTGGAGTTGTTTACTAAACATTTTGCCAACTCTTACAATAATAAACAAATAAATTCATTACCTATATATCAGGGAAATTAATTGTTTGATCTTTGCAATTTTAATGTTTCTATTAAAGACATATTTAATGCTATATGATCGCTACCCGAATCGTGTACTGTTGGGCCTGACGGTATCCCTGCGTTTTTTATGAAAAGATGCATTTATACTTTGTGCAAACCCATTAATTCTTTATTTATAAAGTCGCTGTCGACTGGAATTTTTCCCGATTGTTGGAAAGACAGTTTTGTGGTTCCGATATTTAAAAATGGAGAAAGGAGAGATGTTTACAATTATAGGGGAGTATCTATTCAATCTGTTATCCCAAAACTTTTAGATCTCTTAGTCTCTGAACAACTAATAAAGGCTTGTGCGCATGCGATAATTAATGAACAGCATGGTTTTATGAAAGGCAAATCAAATGTGACGAATCTGTTAGTGTATCAGATCCATTTGTCAAATGCCTTGGAGAATGGATCACAAGTTGATTCTATATACACTGATTTCTCCAAGGCATTTGATCGTGTACAGCATGATATATTAATTAATAAATTGGCTTTACTGGGATTCGGTATGATTACGAAACAGAAAACAACGAGTACGCATTGGGAAGAATTTATCTAATATTATAAATGTCACGTCCGGGGTACCTCAAGACTCACATTGGTCTCCTTTTATTTCTGTTATTTATTAATGACATCGGATTAAAGATTAAACACAGTGACTTTCTCCTTTACAAAGTGATTTGGATAGTGTTGCACTATGGTGTAATGAAAATATGCTAGATTTAAATTTGAACAAGTGTGCCTTTATCTCATTTTATCGAGGGAACTACATTTTGAATGGTACTAATTTAACTAAAAAAATTGTGATAAAAGACCTGGGCATAATTTTTACATCAAGATTGAATTTCTCCACCCACATGTCACATATATGCCATAAGTCATTAAAATTGATGGGTTTTATTAATAGATTTTCAATTGATTTCAAAGTTGATACAATTAGAGAATTATATGTTTCCTTAGTACGGCCACATTTGGAATATGCCTCGAGCGTTTGGTCACCTTTTCCAAAAATGCTGCCACTCAATTGGAACGTGTTCAGGGAAAATTTTTAAGACTTATGCATTTTAGAATGGGTGGTAGATTCACAAATTTTAGCCATAGTGCAATGCTAACCCAGCTTAATATTAAGTCGTTAGTATACAGGAGAAGGGTTCTGGATTTATCACTTTTATTTAAACTTATGAACAGTCTTATAGAGTGTAGTAAGTTACTTAGATGCCTGGATTTTAATATACCACGAGGGCCTCAGTCACGTCATAAACCATTATTTTGGATTGCTTTCCATCCCACTCTATATGGTATGTATAACCCCATTGTGCGTATGGTGCGTTATGCAAACGTTTTGGTTAAAGAGAATAATTTTGTTTTATTTAATCCTTCTCTTTCTTCTTTTAAGACCAGGCTCGACCGCATCAATTTATCCGATGTCATTACTTTGTGTTGGAAGCTTAGCTTTTAATTTTTGTATGTTCTTTAGAGATATAAAACTACACTCATTCTATAATTCGTTCTGTGTATATTTATTCATAATTTCATCATGTAAGTTTCAATGTGTTTATTTATTTATTTGTGCTTCGTATTATTTTTAATTATATTATTTTTAATATTGTATTTCTATTATTTTAACTTCTCTTTTATTCATGAATTCATAAGTTTCAGTGCCGTTATTTATTTATTTGTGCTTCGTACTATTTTAATTATATTATTTTTATTATTTTATTTTTATCATTTTATTTTATATTATTTTAACTTCTCTTTCATAAATATGTATATTTATATACAATAATCTTTCACTATTTGCTTTGAGTTATGTGAAGTAATAATCACTAATAAAACACGATTTGATTTCCTTTCTTCACTAATTTATTTTTACACGTTAAATGTACATTTCGAACACCATGTGCATTTAACGTGTAAAAATAAACTATTGAAGAAGGGAAACCAATTCGTGTTTTATTAACAATAATATATATTTGGACACATTTACAATACATAATAACATTTAACATACAAATAAATAAATGGTGTTAGTCCATCTGGTCTATAGACCTGAGGTCTTTCAGCCCTTGTCTTGAATTTAAGGTGAGAAAAAAAGGTATCTTTGCTAGCTAGCTTAACTGTCCTGGTGATTCGTACCAAGGGCGTTTCCAGCCAACTCGCTTAGCGGGGGTAATTTAAAAAACTTAAATATTTTCATTAATAAAAAGCAATCAACAATCACCCTTCATCAATTCTTAGTTCGAATCATCCAGACAGTTAAGCTAGCTAGTAAAGATATTTATTTTTTTATACATAATTAGAGTCAAGACAAGAAAAATATTCTGTAAAATTTAAAACAGATTTTTGTAACTAAATTTATTAAAAAAAACGATTTATTTCTTAAGTCACTTTGGTAAATTTGGAAACTATTGTCGCGAACAGCAAAATCGATATTTGAAAGTGTTATCGTATTTTATTTACGAAAAATTACCAAAGTGATTAAGAATATGAATTTTCAACAACTAAAAGCCTCAACTATTCAATTATTTCTTAAATAATAAAATCTACCTTTTATTGCTTATTAATAATATTGTCAATATTAATATCCATATATCTATAACTAATAGAGCTAACTCGATTAGTCTTTCTAGAAACATAGTGGCTCGCAGCCATCTTTTCAGTGCAGACAAACTTCTTTCTGCAGAAGCAACGCTAACGGACAGAGTACATAATATTTGTAAAATTATTTTTATGTTCAGTAAATATTGGGGTCAAATTTTGCATCTAAAGCATTTGCTGGTAATTGTTATTTTAGTTTATTTTTCTTTTGCCATTGTAATTTCCAAAATTCCAATTAAGACTTAATTGCTATTGCACACTGAAAGAAACAAATGAGTACAAAAAGAGAAAGAGATATTGACAGCCCTGAATATGGATTCCAAGGTTTCCAAATACGCAATGGAGAATAGAAAAAGATAGAAGAACGGAGGCAGTGATATAAAACGTTGTAACAACAACAAGATACAAAAATAAAACAAAGGAAGATGAAAACAAGGACAAAACTCACGGAGAAGGCAAATCTAAATATAGCTAAGAACGAAATGGAAATGGAGGAACTAAAGAGCATGCTTAATGACTTGATGAGAGAAACAACCTCAGAAGAACTAAATGATAAGATCAGAAAACTAAGGAAAGAAATTAGTAATAAAGAAGAGAAATGGGTCCTAGAAAAGCAAGACATGTTAAAAAGAATCGACAACCTGGAAACAAAGGGGAAAAGTAAATGAATAAAAAATAATATCCTAATAACAGGTTTAGCAGCAGAGGTAAACCAAGAGCAGATTGAGGTCGAGAATTTCACATTGTATAAAAAAAACAAATAATACGAGTCAAAGTTGGGATATGTCAAACAAAACAACAAATAATGACCTAGCACACGTAGAAAGATTCGTCCAAAAAATAGAGAAATAGTAAGAGAAGAAAAAGGAAACAGAGTAAGAATAGGATACCGAAAGATAACAATTAACGGAGAGGAGTACGAATAAGAAAGCAACTAAAAAGCAAATAAAAAACCAGACATCACAGCGAGAAAATAGCACAAGAAAAATGTTAAATACAATACAAATGGGAATATGGAATGTAAGAAGTATTAAAGGAAAAGAAAAGGAATCAATTGAAGAAATGGAAAAAACGGAAAAAACATAATATACGAAAAATATAGCGACGACAGAACAATAAGCGTGGATATCAAAATGGAAGGAACTACATGGAATATAATTGTGGCATGTGCACCAAACGAAAACGGCAAATATAGAAAAAAAATTTACGAAAGACTGCAAAAATAAATAGACGATAGCAAAGAAGCAGGATAACAAAGGCAAAAATATTAGAAACAACACGAAAAAACGTTTCGCAAATCTACAACGATTCTTATTAAGACTATAAAATAAATCACTTATTGAAACAACTACTTCTCAGTATAATATCTCGACAGACATTGAATCATACAAAAGTAATTTGCGTGTTACCAACACTAGTTTGAGCGTATTTATTTCTGTCAAATAAACTAGAAATGATTGAATGTACGTTAAATAGTTTGTGAGTGACTATGGTCTGACATATTTATGAAATGTTTTCGTGTTTTTTCTAATTATTAGTTAGTTTTCTACAACGTAAGGATTTTAATACATTTTTATTAAGGCAAAAAAAGATACAGGGGAAAGTATGGAGATAACAGAAACGAAAATGGAAACAGAATTTTAAAATTGTATAGCAAACAACCTCATTGTGGCAAACACAAAATTCAAACACAAAGACATACACAAATACAGTAGAGAAGTCAGACCAAGAAAAGAGAAATAATAGACTACTCCTTAATCCACAACTTGGTAAAAATAAAATTAACCCATGAGCAGAAAACAATAATAAACAAAAACACAAAAACCAAAATTTGAAAATAAAGCAACTAGGGATGAGTACAAATCAAAAAATAGAAAAAAGGTAAACAAAATAGAGGGAGCAGAAATCAAATAGAAAATGTCCAAAGAAATCATATGTGAAGCAGTCCAAGAAAGCTGTGGGACAATCACTATATCAAACAAACAGAGGAAGAAAAGCAGGTCGTGTCAGAAGAGGTAAAACAATTTGTAAAAACAAAGATTACAGAAGATATAGAGTAGCAAATAAAATAGTAGAACACAAAGTCAAGATAGCAAAAAAGCTATCCTGGGAGCAGTTCGGTAAGAATCTGAAAGAAACGTTCACCGAAAACCAAAATATATTTTACAGCACAATTATAAAGTATAAAAGACAAAAAAACGGAAATATAATAACAGAAAAACGAAGATATTAGAAAAATGGAAAGAATACTTTAACAAAATAACCGAAACAGGCGATACTGGAGATGATGAAGTGAAACAAATGAAGGAAACAACGAAATAACAATCGAAGAACTGGATAAAACTAGGAAAATCTTCGGATATAGATGACTTTATAGCCGACATGATGAAATATATGGGTGAAAGAGGAAGGAAGAATTTTTGGAAATAGTAAATGACACCACCAAGAATCACAAGATACCCGAAGAATGGAACTATTGAATTAAAATACCCATACACAAAAAGGGAGATACAAAAATATGTGAAAGCAACAGGGGTATTACACTCACAAACATACTAGGGAAACATTTGGCTATGATAATAGAGGCAAGAATAAAAGGAAAATTAGATCAACAGCTGTGAGAAGAACAACACGGATTCAGAAAAATAGAAGCAAACAAGACTTAATATACATAATGAGACAACAAAAGAAAAGATGATTAAAGAGCCGAGAACACAAAGATAGGGTTTAAAAATATAGAAATATTAAAAATGCAAATATTAATGTTTGCCGACGACATAACACTAATAGCAGATTCCGAAGAAAAACCTGAAAATATACAAAGAGGAGCTAAAAAAATGAATTTAAAAAAAAAAAACAAAACAATGATAATATCATCAAAAGGGAGCAATCATAAAATAGAGTTAAACGGAAAACAAGTAGAGCAGGTTAAGCAGTTCAAATACCTGGGATCAACAATAGAGGAAACAGGGAAGATAGATTCAGAAAAAGAGGAAATACTCAGCAAAGCAAGAATGATCTACAACACATAAAGAAAACGTTCTTAGACAAAAAAGAGATTACAAAAACAATAAAAACAGAAGTATATAAAAAAATGTAACACATTCACTGCTATATAGTAGTGAATCATGAGTAACCACAGAGAGTAATAACAGCAAAACCAATGCAATGGAAATGATATAGTTAAGAAAGATAGAGGGAATTACACGAAGAAAACAGCTCAATATTAAACCAATAAAATCAGTAATAGAAGAGAGACAATTAGGATGGTTTGGTCATATGTACAGATAAGAAGATAATAGATGAATGAAAAGAATACACGAGGTAAAAGCAAGTACCTCAAGCAGCGGAAAGAAGAGGAATAGAATGAAAAGAAATAAGAAAAATGGCACAATATAGGCAACAGTGGTAAACATGTGTAGAAAGAAATAAATAAAAGTGAAAAAAATAATCCTCTATAATAGGTTGATCCACGTTTGGTCTATTTCTCTGGTATTGGTAATTCGAGGTTTCGCCATTTCAATTTGTAATTCGTTTAAAATATTGACTGCATCATTATAAATTGTTTAAACGATGTGGCAGTATTTATACAGTTATTAGCGTAAGATTTATCAATTTTCTCAAAGTTTTAGTATTTTGCCGTATTTCTAAAATTATCGGACAAAAAGCATAGCATAACTCTGAAGATTAGGGTACAAATCGAATTCTTTAGCAATTTTGCTTTATTAAAATATTTAAAAGAATGCATATATTATTCTTAATCAAAAATACCTTGTGTATAATTGATTGAATTATAATAAATTGGTAATGAGTCAATTAAAAATTTAGGATTTATATGCCACGTGCAAACAGTTTCGGTTTCTATCTTTAGATTTGAACCAAGTAAGACAAGACATATTGTAAATTGAACTAAGAAATATGATTCGCGCTCTTTGTATAAAAGCTCGTTCGAAGGGTTATGGAGTGGGTTGGCAGGGTGACGGAGTTTAGTTAGGGTTCTTAGGGCGGATCTTTCGGCGACTTGGAAGTGATGAAGGATAGATGGTCGGATTTGGGTGAAGAGGATTGCACCATAATCTAACCAGGGCCGGCATATCGATTTATATATATATATATATATATATATATATATGGGTTGCTGTTTTTATCTATATTCCCTGTTGTTTATAAGTTAACGATCTGAAATGCAGAGCCCTGGTTTTGATTTTGTTTTTTATAGATAGTGCATGGGATTTAAAGGAACGTTTCGAATCAAAAAGGATACCGATGTATTTACAAGTGTAGGAGGAATAGATAACGGTATTATTGATTAGGATCGTAGGGGATTGTGGTGTGATTTTGTGATAGGGGATGAATAGTTGGGATTTTGAAGGATTAATTTTAATTCGCTTTTTGGAGCACCAAGCTTGGATGGAGTTGAAGGAGCGTTGAAGGGATATGTATATTTATTTATCAGTGTGTTATTTTTTATCTATTTATTTATTTTTAGTGCATGTATCAATTGCAATTAAATTATTTTAAAGACTTTTTATGTATTTATATAATTATTTATTAATGTATCTTTTATTTATTTATTTATTTGTTAATTTATATATTTATTAATTACTGTTGTAATGTAACTATGATAGAGTATGCGTATATATATTTTTATTCTATTCGAGTATTGCCATAACGAGCCACTTGGGTTAATTTAATTTATTTTGTTTGCTTAATTTAATTTAATTTTTGTTTTTCGTGTGTATCGTATCACTTAGTTCTTATTTTATTCTATTTATTCTGTATAAAAGTGATTTCCGTAAATAAATTGAATTGAATTGAAATTGAATTATTGATTGCATAATTATGCATATAAATTATCAAAATATTATCTAGAAAAATGGAGATTTCCCTTAGAAAATAAAAAATAAAAACTAATAATAATACAACATTTTAATTTTATTAGTGCTATATAGTGTTTTATTTATACAAAGTATTATTTTATAGCAATATAAGATAAATAACAGTAAACTAAAATAAAAAGTTAATTATCGTTTTAATTTATAGCATTCAATTATCTAAAATAGAAAACACAATTTAAATTACACTTTGCTACTTCAAGTAAGTTTATTGAACATTTTTCAGCATATATTTAACTGTTCGACTTATATGGCTTAATGATAATTGAAATTTAATATTCGGTCACAACCATACTGATGATTTAATATTCCCCATAAGTTGCTCTATAAGGAATATTGTAAAATGTGTGTATGCCCTCCTGTAATTACTGCTAAAGAAACCATTAAACGCAGCCATTATAATATTTATAGCTGTATGGCCGATTAAAGTGATTATGTTTTATTAGCTACTAAGTGATTATTTCACTATGAACGGTATGCAGAAAATATCGATTCTGTCAGGGAAAAGTATTGGGTTGTGATCGGATATGAAGTACTCCGGCTGTAACTTTCAGTTTAGCATAGCGGTTGAAAATAAACTGGTATGAAAAAGTTGAAATATGACGTGACAATTCGCACGTCCCATCCCACAACATAAAACCGTGCAAGTACAAGAATCCGGGCAATGCGAAACGAGCCGGAGAACAAACAGACTAAATAAAAAGTATCACATGTAGTCATACACATGCACATAATTTTAATGTTATGAGATATACTGGTGTCGTTAGCCGGACTGGCGATAAATCCAGTATGAATAATGTAAGTGTAGATGAGTTGACAAGTACCCACAATAGACCTGGGTCAGAGGGCACTCACACGACATTAGGTATAAACCGGAGTTTTGTTATTAAATTCAAGACTGCGACCTTCTCGGACTCAGCGCTCATTTGAATACCGGTGGAATAATTAAAATTTTTGTAAACAACAGGGCCACTGATTTTCCCACGCGTGGGCTGCCCCGAAACTAACACCCTTACGGTTTACTATTCCAAATTGTTTGTTTCTTAGGTATAGATCTAATGCAAGGATTTTATGGAAACGTTAACTACGGTGAATAGCAATCTCGTACACTTGAACACGGATGTAAGAACACGTGTGTGCACGTGAGTAATTAACTGGTGAGCCAAGACTTGGGATGGCGGAGTTTACAATTAATAAATATCCATTCGTAATTAGAAGCAACAAAACGGCAGTTAATCCAGAGATTTATCGGTCGGCAGGACGGTCTAAATTTGCGCACATCAAAGAGGAGTGCAGTTTTAAGCTGGCACAAAGCGATGCTCTCTCGAGTAGCAAGAGAGGAATGCATCGCCTGGACCACACATTACATATAAATTACGTGGCTGAATGGATAAATTAATGTTGCCGGTGAGATATGTAACAAAGAGGTACATGCATTACCGTCCACCAAATATTTCAGTGCCTTTATCGCGGATGCATCACCGGGTTTATTTGGTGCGGATGGAAGTGACTGAAGGATTGACCGCGCACGCCGGATCATCCAGGATGCTGCAGGACGGCTCACTGGTACTTTGCCAGGACTAAAGATCAACACTTCACTTCTGCAATGTACACACAAATGGGCATTCATATCACTCGTTCTAATGCTGTGTTAATGTATTGTTGCGCTATTCTTGTTTTCGTTACCTATAACGTTGATTAAACTGTTTCAGCGTGCTTTCAAATCAAATGTTGCCATTAATTCCCTACATTAAATGTGCCAACATTAACGTTTCCGTAACTTACACGTTAAATTTTAATCAAGACAATGCCAAATAAATATATTCAATCACTTTAAATATCGATTGACTTTTCTTATTTCGTTACAATCTGTTTACAAATAATTGCCAAAATCTATTGATTTATTCTTTTAACTTCAAATACTTAAAACATCCATAAAGTCAAAATACAATTCAACACAATCGTACCCAACAACATATCTTACCTATAGCTGCAAACACCTAGGCATTCTATTCGATTTCCTTGAAAACAAACATTAAAAACAAAAACAAAACCAGGGCTCTCAAAACTGCAATATAAATATACAAATCAAGACGACGGCCCATCTATCCTTTACCATTTCTAAGTTACCAATATATCCCTAACCAAACTACATTACCCTGCCAGTACAGCTTAGAGATTCTTGGACCCATTACAATCTGCACGATATGTCGTCCTCCTTTGGACAAACTCTTCGGCCTAATTAAACCTTACTTCCACGAGTCTGTTCGAGGGATAAAATGAGTAATTAAATTAAACATTGACAGACAATTAATCGTGTTCATTGTGTAATAGTACTATAGAACACAACTAATTCAAGTGTTGCATCTGTGATTTGGATTACCACATATCCTGTGCAAAATCGGAAGATAAATTCAGCCTACTCGCCTGCGCAAGATGTGAAAAAATTGGTTCGCAGAAATGCTTCTTTCACATCATCATAGAGTTAAAGAAGGAAATTTTAAGTCTCATTATACAACTAAGTCATCTAAACAGCACTATTTTTAAACAAGAAAAAAGAAGATAAACTCTTTCACAAGAATTATGTAACCTCAAAATCAACAAAGACGAAAACCTAATCTCGAATATGAAAAAACCTAAGGCCGTCTCAGTTAACAGCAATACCTTAAATATAGATGGAGCTACAACTACAAACCCCAAAGTTGGTGGCAATAAATTCGATCGAATTGTAAACAATAATAAAAACAAAATAGATAACTCGATTGGGAAAACCGGTGAGCAAATAATCAATGCCAATAATAATGATAAATAGGTAAAAATCGCACGTAAAAAGAAATATAACATAAATACCTTTAAATTTTAAGGACAAGCCTCCAACCAAGAACTTCCTGTCATAGAACTGCAACCTAAAGAGTGGATTTTTGCGCCTCGACTGGTCAAAGACGTCGATAATAAAACAATGGAAGCATATACATATGAAGATGCTTCTTATTCATCTTTTAAAATAGGTGTCCCCGTGGCATGGGAGCAAATAGTTATTAACGAAAATTTCTGGCCGAAAAATACATTCATTTAATAATAAATAATAATAAATCTTTATTTCCACTATATTACATTACATAATATCAGTAGTACTCTACCTTTGCGAAACACACACCACAGCATGCAAACATACAAATATATACACACGCAGTACATTAGTTACGTGAAATAATAAGATTAACAATTACAACTTATACAAAATTCTCGAAAAATAAACTAATGTTAGGTTAGAAATTAATATATATTATAGCCTTTAATCTAATATAATTTTTCAAACTGTCATACAACTTATTTTTTGAATGTATCATTTAACCTATCTTAGTACATTTTTACTAACCTAACTTTTATAATATATGATCTATTCTAATAAATATAGAGAAAGTAGTGAATATAGGCATTTATACTAACCAACCACAACATAAGGATCAATAAGTTACCCAGAGAATAGCGTTACTGATTTGATATTCTCTGGGTATGTTGTTATCTTTATTAGCGATTTAAGCTTGTTGTAGGTAGATGTTTGGAATAATTTATGAGCCGAGTTATAAGCGTGATAGATTTGATACGTAAATGGTCGTTGGAAAAAATAAGTTTCGTCTTTAGGAGGAGTTTTATTTTGAATTATTTTATAATAAAGACACATAGCCTGAGTCCTCTTTCTAGCTGCCATATCTAACCATTTAGAATCAATAAGCTTTTGTCAGATATGATTAAATTTTTTGATACCATAGATGAACCGTAAGCATGCGTTTGTACCCGTTGAATACATATGCGTGTATTGCTATTAATCGCCGTGACATATAAGGTACAGCAATAGGTAAAATGGGACAGAACTAAACTATTACATAATGTTATTTTAGTGTTAGTATTAAGATAGTACTTGTGCTGGTATATACATCTTAAGTTGAAGTAAGCTCTTGAGATATACTTATTAACTAACGTTCAATAGCGTAATGATGTATCCATATTAACATCTAAATTTTTGGCTTTCTCGGCATAAGGATGCATTAATGTGAAAGTCTAGTTTTTCCGCCGAAACCTTACAAGCGTTTCAATTTCCAAATACAAGAAATGAGAACTTTGTAGGATTTATACAGAGGTCTAAAGTTTTTGATATATTAGATATTTTCATAAGATTCTGATTTATCTGTCGTTGACAAGTATCTATAATTTGTGGAGAGAAGGAATGATAGATTTGGATATTGTCCGCATACATATAACAAGAACAGTTAGTCAGTTGATCCAATATACCACCTGTTTATATTGAAAACAACAAGGGACCCAGCATAGAACCCTGGGGGACACCTCTGTTTATATTTATAAGGTCAGATACCCTATCATTCACCTTAACACATTGCTTACGATTGGAGAGATAGCTGCTTAAGAGATTTACGGCCTTCCGTACTTCAAGATAAGTTGAAGAGTACTGTGTGTAACAGAGTCAAACGCCTAACTATAATCTAGTAAAACTAAAACTGTTATATTTCCTGCATCAGTGGCCCCAATAATATTATCTGTTTTTGCAAGTAGTGCTGTTTCGCAGCTATGACCTCTCCTAAACGCGGATTGTTGTGTCGGTAATATGTTCGCGTCTGTTACAAAATTAAAGAGTTGCTCAGTTATGATTTTCTGAACGACCTTTAATAATGCTGGTAAAATACTAATTGGTCGGAATTGTTTTAATTCTATTGGATTAGAAACTTCAGGAATTGGTCTAAATACAGCATGCTTCCAACATTCAGGAAAAACTGGAAACAGAAAACAGGTGTTCACGATGTGTACTATATATGGCAATATGGCGCGACAGCATATTCGCAGCATGGTGACATTGATTCCATCAAGCCCAAATGAAGACGATTTTATTAAATTTAAAAATTTAGCAACAACTTCTTCATTTACTAATTGAAATTCAAAGTTATTAATAAAAAAAAAACTAAAAACCTTTCTTCACAATTTTATTTAAATTCACACATACATATATATCGGACACAAAGTGACCATTATCAAAGATTTGTGTCCGAAATATATATTTGTGAATTTAAATAAAATTGTGAAGAAAAGTTTTTAGTGCTTTTTTAATTAATCAAGTTTGCCTTCACGTAACTCACAAAAATCAAACTTCAAAGTTATTGTTTGTCGGTAAAAATTTATTTTTCAAATATTCTTCAAATTCCTTAGTATCAGCGCTATAACTATTTGGAATACTATCAACAAAGTACTTATTTATGCGGTTTACATCTGCTAGTGAATTTGGTAATGGATTTATTACTTTTTTTAGTCTTAGATACCGAAGATGTTTCGACAGAAACGTGTTATTTTTAGTACGCGATATATGTGAGAAATATACTTTTAAGTGCGGCGTTAGTAAAGTTTCTTACATTTTTATATATAGTATTCCCAATGAGATACTTTTTTAGTTTTTTCTTTAACGAGCTTTAGCTTTATTGGGAATATTGATTAATAATTTCATATAATGCGTAATGGAGGTTTTTTATAGAGCCGTGTTGTAATTAGAGCCAAACTGATCAAATAGTTGCAGGATTAGCTTATTAGAATGATCAAGTTCATTATTTATGTCCTCAATACTTAATATTTCCTGAAAGGGTATATTGGCTAATGCATTATTAAACTGTAACATATCAATTTTTGATAGATTACGAAAAGTTAATAAAATTGGTGCAATATTAAGTACGGTAGTAGTAATTTCACAAAACACTACATCACGATCCGAAAGTGCACAGTTAATCATAGCATGTATATGGCAATCTAGGTTTTTTTTAAACTAATATAACATCTAGAAGAGACTCAGTAGTACCCGTTAGACGCCTGGGTTCATTAATAACTTGCAAAAGATTAAGACTATCTAATGTGTCGTAAAAATATGAGCAAGCAGAGGACGCAGGTTTAAGTAAATCTATATTAAAGTCTCCACTACATATGACAATATCTGTATGGCATAAACAAGCAACAATACAATTTTCTAATTTGTTTAGAAAACTTATATATTCTTCCTGTGGAGGTTTATATACAGACGCAACTGCAACTGTTTTTTTAGGTAATTTAATTAGTGCCCATTTGGCCTCAATATTATTCCCAAACTGTAGAACCTAGCAACTAAGTGAATCTTTAATGTACATACCAACCCCTCCACCCTTTTTTGCCTATCCTTTCTAACAAAATCGTAACCATCAATCTTTACTGAAGTAACAGAAACTTCTGGCGTTAAACAAGTTTCTGAAAGCGCTAGTATGACAACATCATCGTCTATGATAAATTATTACAAATCAAGTAATTTTGGTAACAACGATCTTATATTTAGATGTACAATTTTAATATTATTTTGATGCATTTTAATGAATATAATAAAATATTGTTAGATAATAATACTTAATACTACTTACAATTAATTATAAATAAAAAAATGAAGGAAATTATTTCTTTTGGTTAATATTGCTTCTGGTGATTCTTCCATGTTGAAATGCCCTTGTCATCGTCTTCTGATCGGCGCAATAGATATTGTTTGAAGGTAGTTGGCATTATTCAAGATTTTGATGATGTATTGAAGATTGCTGGATCGTATTTGGTTTTAGAGAGCAGACATCACTAGAAATGCCCCTGTAGGTTGTACTTGTTGGGGCAGATGTATTGATATATTGTACAAAGTTGTTCTCTTCATCTAGTAAATTATCAACTGTTGGAATTTGATCGTCTACTATTAGTTTGAAGTTATTGATTTTTGCATTTAGACCTAGATTTCTTGCTTTTCTCAAGTATGTACGTAAGATTTTTTCATCTTTATGTTCTTTCTCAGTTAAGTCATTGTTTATATATATTCGTGTTTTTCAAGTGATGAACATGCTTTAAAACTTCTATTTTTTGTCGTAGTGCAACAGCTCAAGTTTAATAGGGCGGTCATACTCTTTTTTAAAGGGTCCAAGCCTCATACAGTTTTTTACATGCATATCCTCTAGGGAAACTTTAAATTTTCATTTAACTCGTGAATGATGAGGTTAATAACTGAATAGTTGAGGCTGTTAGTTGTTGAAAGTTCATATTCTAATCACTTTTGTAAATTTCCGTAAATGAAATACGATAACACTTTCAAATATTTATTTTGCTGTTCGTCATCATTTCTTCGCCTGAAGAAGACACAGTGTGTAGAAACAATTGTCGCGAACAGCAAAATAAATATTTGAAAGTGTTATCGTATTTCATTTACGGAAATTTACAAAAGTGATTAGAATGATCAGGTTGTTTTTCTTTTCCTGTTTTTCGAGTTTTAAAACTGTTTTTCGTAAGTGTGTGTTTTCTTCTTTCAGCTCTTTAATTTTAGCGTTATATTCTTTCAATTTTAAATTGATATATGTTCTAATATCAGCCACTTCCTTTATAAGATCCTGTTTATGACTGTTTCCGGCAGTAATAATTAATTTAACGGCATCTTTTAAACTTAAATTTTCTAGGATAGAGTCCAGGTTCTTATTAAAGCGTTTATTTTCCAAGATGGTTAATGAACTAAATAAAATAAAGTAGCAAGCAAATTTTCAAGATCCAATAGCAATCAAGACGTATCTACATTGTTTCTACTACATCAGAATGTTCAATGTATTACTACGTCAATAAACCAACTGGCAACACGAACAGAAGACGTAAAATGTAATATATTATGCATCTCAGAACATTAGTTCTCATATGAACAACTTCTGTCATATGTCAACATGTCAGTGTAGCTATTTTCATCGATGACACAATCAACTTTGAGATATGTGAAGTGAAACAATTTGCGGAATCACGGCAGTTTGAGTGGGCGAGTGTTAAAATATGTCTAAAAGATTTCCATCTGGAAATATAGAACTATTTCAACAACAATTCGAAAAAATACGTATTCACCTTTAAAACCAAAATAAGACGTTTTTCATTGTAGGATATTTTAAGACTGCAATCATTTAATCTGGAATTTCTGATGAAGGAGCCTACAGGATGTTGTAGTACAACACAAACAATATGCATTCATATCATTATCACAAACAAATGCACAGATATTGCAACTTGAGTGCTGCGAACCACAATATCAGACCATAAGACACATATACTTCAGTATAAAGGTAATCTAAACAGTAACAACTAATGTCTTTACAAAACATAACTTTATATCGCCTAAACAACATAGGTTTTAGCAGGTAAAAGTACCGATACCGCTTTGTTTCACTATATTCAATGGATATTGGAAAATATGGAAAACAATAACTTGGCACGGAAAATCTTCTTACACTTATCCAAGGCCTTTGATACCATCGAACATTATACAGTAATGCACAAATTATAGCAATATGGCGTGGGTTCACTATACTAGAATATAGCGAATAAATAAAAGGATTTCGCAGGATAGCATACTGGCCCCTTTGCTATTCATAATTTACATACATGACTTACCAAAACCAGTTCCAAAAAACTGCAAAATCATAAATCATAATACAAATCGCTTAGTTAACGTTAATAAATAGTTTCGAATAGTGTTAAATGCTTGGGTATTTACATCGATAAAACTTTAAGCTTTGACCAACCTATACTGCACATTTGTATGAAACTAAGTAGTGCATGATTCGGATTAAGAGTATTCGGGCACCCTCTCAAGGACCTGTAGAACCTTGTCGTTGGTGAGAGGGCTTAAGCTGACGGTTTCGCAGTGAAGGGTAAAATGTAGAGTTGCATTAGAACACCACACAGCTAAAACCCTTGTCATCATGGTATAGAGCGCTATATGTCTTAAAAGTAGGTCCCCTTCGGTGTTCATTAGAGATAGTCTAACAGCCCAACTGTATATCGCTGAAGTTGTACAACCTACTGCAATGAGATTATCCCAAACGACATTTTTCAGCAAGACAACGCCAGGCCGCAACGGTCTGTCAAACCATGGATTTTATACAAAATTCTGGTGTAGAGCTTTTAGATTGGCCTGCAAGATCCTCTGATTTATCACCAATAGAACATGTATGGAATAGCATTAAAACAACACTTCAGCGATTGCCACAGCCACCAAGGATTTTGGACCAATTGCGCATCTGTGTTGTCTTGCCCCAAGAAGACATCGCCAACTTGATACGGCCTATGCTTCGCCGAGTTAGAGAGTGCTACAACAACCTCGGCGGGCCAACACATTATTAAATTTTTGTCAGTATTTTTTCTTTAACCTGCATCAAATTGTAAATCTTTGTTCTGCCATGAAAACTGAACATAAAATAATATTATTATAATTTTAATATAAAAATCATTAAAACATTTTTATTTATCCATTACTTTTGACCTCCAGTGTTTTATAAAATTGCACAATTGTTGTATTTTCATTTAATAATATATTGTTTTTGTTGCACCATTTCTTCATTTCGTCATTAGATTTATCAATTATTAATTCTAATTCAAGTTGTGTTTTCGCAGAGACTGTAATTGCCAAGTCGTCAGCAAAGCTCACCATACATCTAGAATTTACGTGTTTACTTAGATCGTTAATGAAACGCAGAAAGAGTAGTGTGCCCAAAGTTGACCTTAACGCCCTTGTATTAAATACACTTTTTCGGTGCACTTTCATTAACTTGCACAAATAACCTTTTATTCGATAGATATGATTGCATAAGTACGGATAACTATCAAGTGGCAAAGTTGCCACTCAAACCAAGCGAGATTAACTTAGACAGTACAAATTGCACTTACGGTATCAAAAATCAAAAATATATAAGTTTTAAAATATGATATAAAACAATCATTACAAAATATAAGGCGGCTGATTATTAATACACATTTAAAAATAAGCAGAAAAATAATGCAAAAGCTGTTAAAAATAACATTAGAATAAGTTTAATTAAGTTAAAATCTTCTTATTTCCGGGTAGCGTGATCCAACGCACAAATAATGGTATAATAACAGATAACTAATTTGTTTTATTACATCAAAAACTTTATTACAGAAAGCTAAGGCATAAAAATGTGCAATTATAATATGGTTCAATAAAATAATAGAAATATTGGCTGACCTTCTCAATATCAACACTCAACATTCTTGATTCGTGTTTACGTTACAACCATGAAAGATCTTAATTGGCAGGTTAAGTGACAAGGACGTCCGGCAACGTACGAGTGCTAAGATTATTAAAATAAAAGCTAGAGATAACTCATAATTATTAATGAGATATTTATAGAGTTCCGGAACATGTAGCACTGCACCTCTCCGTGGCAAATGATGAACGTATTCAATTATTTAATGAAAAAGCGGGGTCGTGATTAGTGAACCATTTAATTAGAAGTATCTTATGTATACGACGGGATGGGCATAAATCTAATCGATTCTTAATGAATGCGGGCACAAATCAAACCGAACGAAGTAAACCCGATTATTAACGCATTTGTAGTGTGGCACCAACTTCGGTGGTCCACCGTCCAGCCAGTGTCCATTACATCGGGCGACCGTCCTCTTAAGATTCTGCTTTTTAAAGCCAGTTAACTGTCATTACGGCTAATTTGTTTTCCATAATAATGCGAGCGGCCTCGTCCACAAAAAGGGGTTCACTAGTTCTATACGGATTTTTCCAATGGCATCGGAGGAGGAGGAAACGGATACGTTTATTAATCCATAACGTGTCTTACGTTGATCGTTTATCATTGGTTCTTATGGCATCGCGTCCGTTTTGCGGCACTTAATTGTAGGCGTTTTCGTAATTATATTTTAATAGGCGGCCGTAATGGCCTAACATAAAATTTATACGAACGAACGGAACGATCGAAGGTATGTCCATGGGTAATTCGTTTACGGTTTTTATAAGGTGTGATTTGCCTATACATAGGTATAGAACTGTAAATACTGCTGCTTCATATTTAATTATTCCCTGTAATCTATTATTTACGTTCGTTGAATTTTGTGTTGATTTAGTTTTAATTGGTTTTAGCAAAAGTTTTGGTACATCACGCAATCTAGAGTAAATTGGTCCAAATTAGGATAAGAATGTGAATCATCAGATTATTAAGAAAAATGTTTCTATTAAATAATTTTGATTAGTCACCTTCCCCTCTATCATTATAAATGTTTATACCTCCACTCTTTAATAATAACAATATTTAATAACGAGAGAGGTGCCCAATACATACAAATTTGCTTAATTATAGCGTACGATTCAAATGTAGAAGTAAATAACTACAAATTATAATTTGGTAAGGACTAATTAATCTTAGGATAAAGATCTATTTGTAAATATTAGAAGATAGGGTTATATTAGTATAAAACCCGTTTTTGATTACCATTGACTAAAAGTAAAAGAAAAAAGAAAACAAACGTGAAATTTACAGAATGGCCACACCGACCAACTAGCACAATGTTATTAGACCTATTTATCTTTTCGCGGCATCGATTTTAGCAGATGTTCAATAATCTCTTGAGGTGTTGTATGATAAGCAACTGTAATTCGTGTTGTAGAGCTTGCTGCATCCATACAAGTCCAATGGGCAAAAGATCAGGAGATTTATACATCTTTATTAGCAGGCTTCACCCTGTGATCTTTGTAGGACACCAGATTTTACCAGAATTGCACTTAACATATAGTTGTCAATATGAACATATTGTTTACAATCCGTAAATAAAATCTAGCCGCCGTAAGTTGAAAATGATGTGATTTAATTCTAAAATTATAACAATAATTCAAATATTATAATCCCAGCATTTTCTTTTTTTAAAAGAATATGGAAAAACCTATCGAGTGCCTTGGAGAAATCTGCGTAGATGGAATCTACTTGATTTTTATCCTCCATTGCATTTGATAGCTAACGTATATGTGAAATTAGAGATGTTGTATTTTTAGTTGACCTCCTTGGGCCAAAAATCGGTCTATTCTTTAGCGATAATCCCTTTACACAACTGTTTCAATTTATTTTTAGGATGCGAACTAGGATCTTTGGAATAGCTGATAGGATGCATATTTCAATGCTTTTACAAATTTTCAACCTATTGCCTTATTTGGAAATGGGTGTAATATCTTTGCATATTTTCTATATATATATATTGTTCATTTTTGATCTCTGAAAAAGTAGTGTTAAAAAGTGTGTGATGGTAAAAATCCAATGAAACGTTTATTTTACTAATTGAATTCTCTCTCGCAACGCTGAAAATGTGGCTCTGGTGCGTGATAGTGTTGCAGAGTCTCCAGCGACATCAATTCGGAGACGTGGTTCCCAGTTACACATTTCTGCACGCAGTTTAAGGCGAATTTTGAAAACTGATTTGAAAATGTTCCCGCACAAAATTCAATTAGCCCAAAAATTGCTACCGTGAGATCATAATCAACGAGTTGAGTACAGTAATGTAATCCTAAGGCTCTCTGGTGAAATTGTAGATTATTCGTTTAAATTAATTATGAGCGATTTAGCCCATTTTCTTCTCAGTGGCCACGTCAATAAACAGAACAGTGGGTTTTGGGGAACACACAATCCTCAATAAATTCATGAAACATCACTGCATCCACTAAAAACAACTAGATGGTGTGGTATTCATGCTGGAAACATCATTGGTCCCTATTTTTTTGAAAATGACCAAGGTGTTGGAGTTAATGCTGAACGGTACCACGACATGATTCGAAATTTTCTTGTGCCTTGAATGGAAGAGCAAGGACGAGAGGACATGTGGTTTCAGCAAGATGGGGCCACAGCACACACAGCTTGTTCAACAATTGAATAATCCTCAAACGATTCAACATCTTAAAGACAATACCCGTCACGAAATTGGAGAAATTCAGTCCGATATGTTGAAGGATGTCATGAAAAATGCCCTAAAAAGAGCTGAATGTCACTATTTAGCCGATATAATTTTCCTGTCATAAAGAAAAAATGTAAAGGCCAAATAAACTTTTTATGAAAACCAAACTTACTTATCTTTTCTTTGAGCAAAGTTATAGGCAATCAAAATGGTAGCGGGACTTTTGCGCCACCTTGTATATCCGAGACGTAAGGAACGTAACGTTTTTCACGCCGAGATCATCATTCTGTCAAATATTGAAACGTAAGTTGTAGTCGCCGCAGATCAGAAACATGTTTTCTATGGGACTTCAAGAGAGTATGTAGACTGCTCCAATTACTAGATACTTACCAATAAATACTATTTTTACAAAAAATTGCTTCACTTGTGTGAAATTTTCACTACAATGAAAATGTTATAGAGACTAAGTGATAATAGTGGCTAGGGCAAGATATTGATATTTTCTTCCGCAAATCGGTCCATACTGGAAAAGTAGGTCTTCCGACTGCCGAAGAAATGGAAGTATGTAGGGTTTTATTACTGCATCCACATATTGCCAGGCGTTCATATTGCGTCGGATAAGTACCAAACGAGACCTTCTTCAATAAATTATAGCACCCCATACCTATATTCTTACAATTTAATGCCTAGGCCTCTCAACGGAAAATTTGCTGAATTCGCTTAGTTAGAGGTAATTTTTACGTTGGTGTACGCTATGAATAATCACCCTTTTAAATAAAACGTTGTACCAAGTTTAGTCATAACCCTTCTGGGTGTTGCGATTTCTATACCACAGAGTATAATATAACTTTAAACTTGGAAATAGAAAGTTAACACCGAAGAATAAAAACAAAATATGAACTCGAGTTTTCTACTACACAAATAAAATATTTGGTTCGAAGGGCATTCATGCTAATGAAGCAAATTTGTAATGAAGAATTATATTTTATTATTTGGTGTGTTAATTTTGAAATTAGTCCTAATTGTTGCAACGATATCATTATTGTTGTTTATTTAAAATAAAATTTCCTCTAACAATGTTATTTATACCTTCTGATGATAAAGTTCCTGATGACATCTTTAAAAGTAATCCAAAGTTTAATTTTTCTTACCTTTCAGATATCAAAATAAAAAAGGCTTTCTTTTTCAACTTTAAATAAACTTAAAAATTGCTTTATTTTGGAATAGCTTTGATAAGTTACAATATTACACCTAATTTATATAAAAAAAACTGTAGTTGCGTTCCTTTCATCATTTAAACTATTTAAAATCATATTCTTATTGTTACTTTCCCTATATACGTAATATACATATATAGGGGAAGTACTGTTTTCGTGATTTTTTAAAATTTTTTTTGCGAAAATATCCGTTTTGAGGTCCCCTGAGTCCATTTCATTATGTGTATCTATCGGTGAATGTCAAAACCGAATGATCCCATTGAGAAGAAACTTAAAACTAGAACTGAAAAACTTTCGGTGAACATTATGTTTACACGAGGCGTTTTTTGTTTTTTTTTCTGGTAATTTGTTTAATATGAAAAATATAGTAAAACTGTTCAAACAAAAGTTAACGAGAATGACAAATTGAACAAGTTTTATTAAAACATATTTTTCATAAAATTCTTAACAGAAAATTTTGATATTTGTTGCCAATTAGTAATAAACTATTAGAACTACATGAAATTAATATAACAAATAATTATAGAGAATTCAAAAGAATATTATTGTTGAATTGTTTTACGTACTTTTAACGTTTATTATTTATTTAATTATGCTTATACTTATATATTGACGTGTGTAACCTATTTTTAACTTCTTGTTTTAGTTTGCTTGCTTTTATTTCTTTACCTATAGTTTTTACTTATTCATTTTAATCTGTGAGTTTTTGCCCGACATATTTTTTTACTTACAATTAATATTTTTACTTATTTATTTATTTTAATTTGTTTGTTTCCGTCAAAGACATATTTTATTTATTTATCTAAAATTTGTTTTAGTTATATTCTAATGTATCAGTATTTATACTGTCTTATATTGATGTGCTATTTTTATTAAGCCACAAATCTACTTACTGAACTATTTAATGATTCTATGTAATTAACTAATGTTTTCTTTTATATGTATACCTACATGTTTTGACCTGTATAACACAAATGTGATGAGCACCAATAAAATATTATTATTATTATTATTAATGGAAAAAAAAAATTTAAATCGAGTTTGGTTATAACTTTAATAGAACTCTCATTTCTTAAATAATATAGAATATTGTATTTTAGGAAAACTTGATATAGAAAGTTTACACAGAAAATTTATTTTTAAGCTACCTGAAACAAAATGACGTTGCGAACATTTAACATCATTTTAAAATACTACAAATTTTCTATCATAAATTCTTTTTCCATTTTGTTTTCGTATCAATTTACTATCTATCTTTCAACTTCAGATAAAACTAAGAAAATAGTTTAGCAGTCGTCTTATTCCAAATAAAAAGTACATATTACATCTACATAATGTTAAAAAAGACTTTTATCATAATTTAACCTATTTTTTACCTAATATTGAGTCTTATCAAGGCTGTTTCGCTCATTGTTCAACCGAAATCGAAATATTTTTTTGGCGATAGCCAGGTTTTTATAGTGTTTTAACATTAAAACTCTAAAAACCTATCACCAAAAAAACATTTCGATGCAGCGAGTTTCTATGTAGTATTAATAATAATCATAATAATAATGTTTATTGGTGCACATACCAAAGTTTTATACAGGTAAGAAGAAGAAAAAATAAGTTGATTATTAATTACGAGTAATAAAAAAGAAATACATTTAACTGTTAAATACACAAAAGGAGTTCTTATTGGCCTACTTGGATTTAGGCACTATTATAGCTATTGACACATAAATTGTTTGGTTGGAAAGATATTTCAACATTTAAATATCATATAGATATCAATTTTAAAAATCAGCTTTTGAAAACAATAAAATAATGTTTAATATTAAATTAAATTAAAATTAAATTAAAACTACGCTAAAATTGAAATCAAAAATAAAATTTGAATTAAAATTAACTGGTTTCTATTTTGACGAAGGAGTTGTTAAATGCTCTATTTGCATTAATATATAATGCGTTTTAGTTAATCTTCATCAACTACTATTAAATTTGATAATACATACGGAAACTGAACTAGGATCTCTTGGCCAAGAATTTAACTCATTTCTTTAAATCAATTTATTAAAAAAAATAAATTGATTAAAACATTGAGCCATTTTTTATAATCAAGTAGCTATGTTCCTAATTTCCTCATTTATGATAATAAGATTAATTTTTAGTCTAATGAGAATGTTGGTAATTTAGTTATTGTTAAAAGTAGTAAGAGGTTCATAAAAAATGTGGTATTGTCATATAATTAAATATTATATAGATAAGAAATTCGTTTGAGATCTTGCAATATGACAGAAATAAAAGTAACAATTTTAAGAGTATTTTTGGCTTATTTTATTAAAGAGGAATTTCAAATCATAAATTAGTCTTCTTAATTTTAAACCATTAGCGTTACAAGGAACCTGCAACGTGCAATATGTATACGCGTAATAAAGTTTTAATGATTCTATACGTGTTTCAAGAAATCGTGATAGAGCTTTTATTATATTCTTTAAAAATCAATACCAAAAGTACATTCAGTTCAACTACAAATTCCTTTATATTTTTATTTAATTAGAGGCCTGTATTATCAATGGGAACAAATTAGCAAATTTTAGAATCGAGTACCATTATAACATTAGTAAATCTGACTTATCTTAATTACTACATAAATACATTATCGGCGAAACCTGGTACTTATTTAGAAGTAGTTTGTGTCAAATGATTTAGAAATCAGTTGTCAAGTAGATGCATCGATTTTATGAAGTAAATCATATTTTGTAGAGTAAATAAAAGCTTTGGGGTTTCAATTATGTTACCTTGTGATGGATAGAGTCGTTAGTAATCGATCATCGCCTTAATGTAAAAGTTATTAATTATGAACGTTAACCAAAATATTAAAAACCATTGTATCAAGTAACAACTATCTTCAGATACAAGATGATTTAATCTGTATAGACTGATAGTTTTATATAAGACTAATACTTTAGTGTTATTAAAAAAGGAAAATGTACAGCGACTGGACATAACAATATACACAAACTTATCATAAAATCAATTTCATTCACATACACGATTACATTATTAATGATACAGTGCACGCCGCTTAATGTGATCACAACGGGACTCGGGGTTTTCATGTTGCATCAATAGTTTATTAGTAATTGGCAAAAAATGTCAACAATTTCAATTTTTATTTTTTTTTCTCGAAAGTTAAGAGTTTTATAAAAAATATATTTTAACAAAATTTGTTTAATTTCTCATTTTCTTTAACTTTTGTTTGAAAAGTTTTGTAATATTTTTCATATTAAAAAAATATCGAAAAAAAAACAAAAAACGCCTCGAACCCACTTCCGGTTTATGTATGTTTACCAAAAGCTTTTCAGTTCCAGTTTTTAACGATAAAACCTTAAGTTTAAAGTTTCATCTCAATCGGATCAGTCGTTTTTGAGATACAGCACCCACGGACAGACAGACACACACACACAGACACAATTTTTTTTTTCAGAAATTAGTTTAATGGACTCGGGGGACCTCAAAATGGATATTTCCGCAAAAAAAAAAAAATTCAAAAAAAATCACGATCACAATACTTCCCCTATACCGTGTGTCCCGTTTGAAGACGCATCATAGGGAATTTCCATGTAAAATTTTCAATTGCAGTTTGTATCTCTATTATTGAAAGAAAATGATCAGAATCAAATTAGAATGATTCCTTTGCCTACTAAAGATATTTTAGAGGTTTTATTTTTGTTTCATCTTCATTTTTAGTCAAAATATACCTTTAAATGTGTAAGAAAATATTTGATAATAAGATCCTCAAAATAGTAGTTGCTGTGAAAAGTCAGTGCTTGTCATCTAAATTGTATAACCCACAAATAGATAATTAAATTCAAAATTAGTGCTTACAACACAGAAGGAAAAGTTCAGTGCTTTGAAATGTCAGTGTATAACATCTAAAATTACAGATGGCGAGTTCAAAGGCACAAATTCATTATTCTTGTTGAAACGAGTTAACTCAAAGGTACAATTGCTCGAAACAGAATAAAACTCTTTTTAGTATTTCTCATTTATTTTGTACAAAATTTCAAAACCGCATTTAGTTAACTTATAATTATTATACTATTTCCAAATTTAGAAATGATGCTTATGTAAAGAATAAACATAAAGTGAAACTGATAAATACTTTAATTTGCTTTCAATAAAAATAAAACTAACAACGAATTTTAAAAATAATTCATGCCTATACATTAAGTTTTTGTGGATATTCACTTCTTGATGTTACAATGTGAAGAATGTTTTGAGACCATTGACGATTATTTTGTTCAGACACAAAATAGAAAGTACATCTGTAAAACACACTATTTGAAAATCTCTTATTCTCTTTACACTTTTCCATAATAATTTAACAAAATTTAGATCTTGAATCAGGATCTACTGCTTACACTTGATGTTAGATGTACTCTTATCCTTGCAACGCTTGTAACCTTGTTACAGTTTCTTCAGATTTCCTCCCTTTATTCCTAACAATATGTTCATCGTTTACACAACCATTATCCTAAAATTTCTGATCAATTTTAATAATTGTTGATTGACACGGCACTGGACAGGTTTCAAAATGTATACTAAATAAGTCGCAAATGTCCGCCAAAACTCAATTTGATAATCTGAACTTTTTCTTTTGTGGTGTAAGCACTTATTTTAAATTGAATTATTTGTTTGTAGCTTAATCAATTTAGATGACATTTCATAGCAACTACTATTTTGAGGATTTTATTATCGAATATTTCTTCACACTTTTTAAGCTATATTTCGATTAAAACTAAAGATGAAACAAAAATAAAACCTCCAAAATAACCTTAGTACATTAAGGAATCATTCTAATTTTATTTTGATAATTTTCGTTCAATAATATAGATACAAACAGCGATTGAAAATTTTACATGGGAATTCCCTATGATGCGTCTTCAAACGGGGCACACGGTATATACTGCGTATATAGGCAAAGTAAAAATGATAACATAAACCGAAATCATGATTACTATAAACGAACATTTTTGTATGTAGTATTACACGTTCGGCCCGTTCTTCGCAAAAGTGATAACAATATCCGATTGATAACATTATCCGTGATTCTAATAAGCGGCGTCTACTGTATTAACTTTCTTTAGAAAAAAAACAATACTTCCCAGATGTTTGGAATATATGTATTATAATTTGTATTCCCAAACGCGAAAAAACCTCTAATTTATTATCCAGCTATCATCCCATTACACTATTACGTGTTCTCAAAAACAAAATCATCTCTCTAATTTCCAATCACATCCCCAAATGCCAATTTGTTTTTCTTCTTCGTAGATAATCTTCTATTCGATTTACCATCCTGGTAACAAATTTTCAAACATCTCACCTTAAAGGCAGAATTTCTGCTGCTCAATTTTTGGATGTCCAGAAAGCTTTCGACTCTGGCATCAAAGCTTATTATACAAATATCACCTCCTAAATATCCCTCCTCATATCATGTTCACTATTAAAAACGTCGTCTCTAAACGATCGCTAAAAGTCAAAATCAACAATTCATCCCTCAAAACTCTCCATTTTTACATCAGTTATATAATTATAATAATAATAATTATATAATTATTTTTTGCGTTGATATCTACAACCCTGATCCTCTCTACTTTAATCCATCCAAATATCGCTTGCAATTTGCAAATAATACTGCCTTAATCACACATGCTCAAACAATTCCAAAAGCCCTTTAATTCTTCGAGAGCTTATTGACTTCCTCCAACGATGCTTTGCAAAATAGAGCATTAAAATCAATCCCCACAAATCAAAGCTCTTAATATCTTATCACTGCACCAATGTATTCAATATAATTCACCTTTCAAAGTTCATATTTCTCAAACTCTCGGATACTTCCCTCAGTTTGCATTAAGTACTTGGAGATATCCGTAGATCAAAAAATCAATTAAAAAAAAAATACAATTCCAAATTCTCCAGTAACAACAGTTTGTCCATAATGATGAAATATGCCAATGACAATACTCGATATCACTAGTTGAACATATTCTCTGGACCCTTTCTTTTATTTGAACAGAGCCTTTAACGTCATTTTGCTTTTTTATTATATAGACGAAACTATAAAAGCATTTATTTTTGTTTTGTTTTTAGCCTTTCTTTTTTTGTTTTTACACGATCTAATAGTAGTGGACTAAACTTGATGATAAGAAAAGCAAAGTAAATGGCTAATAACGGAGCTATCAATATACAAAATACGTCTAAAACAGGAAAATAATAAGGCTCAGAAAGAGATTGTCTTGGAACCTAAGTCTAACGACTAAAATGTGTTTTTTAAACCATCTAACGTAACTCAAGGTAAGATAGTACATATACAAATACATTGGCAAACTACTAACGAGAATTTACTTGACACGGTGCACTTTGACCTAAAACAAAGTCTTAAGAAATCCTTGACATCCTAACACATACTAACACAAAGGTAAAAGCAACTTGGTCAACGCTATTTATGCTAAATCGAAATGATTTGATTATATTTCAGTAACAGCATATTTGCTAATAAGCTAAATATCTTCCTTTCTAAATATACTCAACATTCTTTATCATTCAACCAATACGCATTCTGTAAACAGCAGCTGGATGGATTTTACTCTATATTATCTGGATAGGAAGTAAGTCGAACATGTATATTAACCGGTAATGGACTGAGTAGCTACCACAAGAAAAAAAAAAATTGATAAAAAGAAGAAATAAGAAAAAATATGCTTAAAAAGCTAATAATGGCTTGAAAATCTGTCTGTAGCTGTTTGTAGCTTTTCACTAAGGAGCGATTCATTTCAAGATGAATACTACATATGAGGGTGTAATAAAGGTTAATATATGCGGGTTGTTCTATTTCAATGGAATCCTACTTCCCGGGTCGGTAGTGTTAACTAGAGTAGGTTATATTTAATGTAATTCTAGTATTTTAACACGTTTTAATTAGAATTATTAAATAATTTAACAATACAAAGGCTTTTGTCAAAAGAACAGTCTGAAAAATAGCAGCTGCCCTATAAAGTATAAGAGTTAGGATAGCGAATTTAGAATTATGATAACCAAACTAACTATAAAGAATGTTGAAGAGCTGTCGTTAAAGAGATCACTGTCCTAACTATTATAGAATTAGAAGGGAACTAATAATAGAGTTACAGAACAGATAGAACATCTATGTCAATTATAAAATTGAAGAAATGTTAGTTACACAAATGTTTAATTTTTGGTCTTAGTATGATAAATAAGAAACAGTTAAGATTGAACTAGTACCGTACAAAATGTCAATATTCATGTTTTTATTTTTTATTTTTACCAAAGAATAAACGTATTGAATTTTACTCTTTTAACCCTTAGCTGTACCTGGGGGTCCTGAGGGACCCCATCCTTTCTTAAAAGTACTTTTTAATTATTCATGTCTATTTATGTCATGGAAAAATATTTTTATATCTCGTTGATTGTTGAGGCACTTATATTTTGAAAATCCATTATCACTTAATATAATAATAATAGTAAACTATTGATGATTTTCAACTTTTTATTTTACTCACTACAATAGTGAGTAAAATAAAAAGTTGAAAATCATCAATAGTTTACTATTATTATTATATTAAATATTTTTATATATTTGACTGTAGTTTTTTGCAACAATATTTTTTGAAAGAAGCCTTTGTACTGTATTTTTTTTAATATAGTATAAAATACTTCATTACCTACAATTTCAAGTCTTTATATAACTAAATAAGAGTTTTAAAGAATAAATGCATTTTGAGAATTTTCTTAACTTATTTTCTCCATCCTCGAGGGAAAAGAGTTAACTCTCTGGTATGGCTGATTTTTTCTAATGTATCAATTAACACTTTTGTACAGTTTAGTAGTCCTATATAGAGGATAGAAGATATTTTAAAGCAATTTTTCAACTTGGGGTCCTGGAAGACCTCATGTGCAGTTATAAACTTGAAGTTGTGCAGCTAAGCAAGAAAGATATTCAAGAAAGAAAACAATTTTATTTTTCCTAGATAAACAGTAAGGAACTTGTTAAAAAAATAATACAACAGTTTAAACATCATATAATACAAATATTTAAATTTGTCTTTTGTTAAAAATAGTGTGCATTTAATATTTTAAAGTTAATATTTAAACTTTAGGATCTTTTCTTTCTAGAATCAAAGTTTTGTTTAATGTTTTGTGCTAAAATTATAGATACAATACAAATAAATAATTGTTGTAAACAATAAAATAAGCAATTTATCAAAAATATGTACTAGTAGAAGAAAGGGTTTTCAAGGAAAGTATAAAAATATCATGCTGATTACAGCATTTTTTAATACAACGTTTAAATAAGTAAATCAATATGTCGCTAACGTAAACTGTCTATTATAAACGAAATTTACAAGGCTACTCCTCTAATATAGCAATAGTCCTTAATGTGCTACTGTTATATTTCTGGATTAACCATATGGGCCTTGTTTACCAGAAGTAGATGTTTAACCGAAGATCTTTTATTTTTTCAAAATTTTACGAAGTAGATAAAAGTATTTTTATCGTGAACAATATAAACGTATGTGTTTGTTTTTTAATATGTGTTCCATTGTAGCTAAACCTATAAAATAAAAAAAAATATGATGATTTAAAATTATAATTTAGGTTAGAGGCTGTACATTTTGCATCATAAAACCTTTATATCTAGGCGAAAAAGTTTTAAAACAATCTGAAATATTTTCAGAAAACGTCACACAGACGGTGAAATCTGCAAGAAAACCCACACGTGGAGCGATCGTCGTTCAAATAAAGGGAATTGTTCTATAATGTCATTATGCAAAATAATAATCACAATATCAATAATAATATATTAGAATAAATAATAGATTTCCTCTAACAATAGAAAATGCAATCACATTAAATAAACCCCGGTATTCTATTGCAAACTGTTTTACATATGGCATGTTGTTTGGTTTATTATGTGTGCTTATGTGGATGTTAGTATGTGTACATACTGCACACATACAAGTATGTGTTAGTATGGCGTGTGGGTGCTATTATAAATAATTTAATAGCTCCAGATATTGTTCTATTGTTCGTGTCTGCACGAGCCATGTTGAATGTTAAATTGACATGTCATTATTGTCAAAGGACCTGCATCATCTAGATGTAAGATACGGCCGGTAACAGGTAACCGTAATGGTAATAATAATAATATTTAATATAACAAATGTTGCGGAGGTAAACGACACGACTCTCGGTGAGCTAAATAGTTTAGAACAATGGGGGGCGCCTTTTTCTTCCAAATGGTCATCTGCATTAGTTTGAGGAAAATATTGAACGAGTCACTTTTTTATTTCCGCTTCAATGTGGGTGATATTATTGTCTTGGTTGCCGGATTAAAGTTTAGGCGATCTAGGAATTTTTTGGCCACACGTAGGTGGTTTATGATATAATCCCATTGTCGATAAGATTACGATTGCAGGAATGTCCGCGGAAGCCAAGATTATGGACGGGAAGCTACGGTTAGGAATATTGCCAGCGTATATCCAATAAATTCAAGCATTGATTTTATTTACAATTTATTAAATGTTTTCCCTTAATTGATTATTTATTTTAAGACAAACTCATTAAAAATATATAATATTTTTATGCTGGAAAAGAGTACAATGATATAGTCACTTTTACTAAAATACTAAGTAGAAATTTATTTTTAATTAGTAGTGTAAAAGTACTTAGAAACATAATCATTTCATCATTAATTAAATGGTAAATAATATTATATTTTATATTTTAAGAAATGAAAAGTAGAAGATTATGTACTTAGTATTCCTTTTTTATATTTTTTCAATTATTTGTTTTGTCAAAGATTAAACTGAATCTTAATTAAATTCAAATCTTGCTTAAAATTTAAAAGAAGTATTGACCGGCGAGGCATAAAACCATGGTGGTTAATTTCTTTTAGGTGAGGTGATTTGTTTCTAAACAAAACTTTATATATGACATGCTCAAAAACTTTTCAAAAGTTACTTAGAATTGAGATAAGGCATTACTTTATTTTATTTTGTCGACCTTTTTAAAGACAGGAATAAATTTTGCTTGTTTCCAACATCTTGGAACGGTGGCGTGCCTAATAGCCAAGTTAATTGTTTTGTTATTTAATATACCTGAATCTTCCTCAGTCGACCTCGAAAATAAAATGAAAGATGATCACAACACCGTACAGGCGATTTTGGAACCCCGTGGAGTAAATATCAAACCACATAAAATTTTGAGGCTAGGCAAAGCTCAAGTTGATTCCAGACCCCTACCATTGAAAATTATCTTCAGGAATGAAACAGAGGCGAAAGAAGTTCTAAGGAGCAACACCAATGATACTTCCACTTCTCATCATTTCCGACTGGATCGTACTAAAATGCAAATGGATTATTTTAAGAAAATAAAGTGACCTTATTGAAAGGCAATCAAATGGTGAACAAAACTTAACTATCAAATTCAATAATGACATTCCCTACATCACTACGGTCAAATCTCGCATTTCTGGAGCCCCAAAAAACTAAATGTGTACTATCAAAACTGTGGTGGTATAAGAACCAAGTTAATTGATCTGATGCTTGCTGTTAATAACAACGATTATGATGTAATCATTATAACGGAAACTTGGTTATACAGTGATTTATCAAATGCTCAATTACAATTGAATAACTATAATGTATATAGAACAAACCGTACTGTATCTGGTAACGTTAGAGGGGGGGGGGGGTGTATTTTAATCGCCATTAAACAAAACTAAAACTATTCGTCATCTCTCATTTCAAGCAATTCAGAAATTGAACATATTTTTATTGCTTTAAAGATTGCTCACATTACTATAATTATCGGAGGTGTTTACATCGCACCTGGGTCAGCTATAGATAAGTACACCAACCGTACTGTAATCCTTGAACAAATCTACGAAAATTATATTAACCCTAAAGTAGTTATATGCGGTGACTACAACTTTCCGACTGTAAAATGGAACAAAGACGGAGCGATTGCTCACACTATTAATCCCTCGGATTTAAAAGTTAATTGTATTATTAACAGCTATAATTTTTTTAAATATTCCTCAAATTAATACATTTCCAAACTCAAGAGGTATATTTTTAGACCTGCTTTTTTCAAATATCCCTTATGCTGAAGCCAGACTGTCTGATGACGCTCTTTTAAATCTAAGTCAACATCATTCCGCGTATGAAATTTCCTTCTCTCACAAAATTTATAATGAAATTAAAAGTACCAAACTAATATATTTATATCACCTTGCTAATTATGAGTCATTGAATTTATATTTTAGTTCATTTTTTTTATTCGGATCAATGGATAAATTTACTAAATACTGCGAATATAGACCTAATTGTTGACAAATTTTATGAAATAGTTCATTATGGTATAAAAACTTACATCCCAACAATTAATCGTGTAATATCTCCAGGAAATAAGTACCCTATTTGGATGACAAATGAACTTATAGCAACTTTACGTCGGAAAAAACAAGTTCATAAACGCTTCAAGGAGACAAAATCATCGTTTGATTATGTTCAGTTTTCCCATATACGAAGTAAATGTAAATCACTATCGAATAATTGTTAGAGAAATTACTTAGAAAAAATAGAATCAGAACTTACTGTTGATCCTGCAAACTTCTGGAAGTACGTAAGATATCAGAAAAATGATAATGCGATTCCTTCTGTAATGATGTATGAAAATACTATTGCATCCGAAGTTGAGGACATAGTTAACCTATTCTCAAAATGTTTTTCTTATGTTTATACTGTTGATAACACTCACTCAACCAATACTACCTGTTTCCAAAATTCCGTAAATAATTATAAACTTTGTGTGACTAAGGAAGAGGTATTTAATCTTATTTTACATCTTAAACCGAGCAAACGAGAAGGACCAGATGGAATATCGAATTGTGTTCTGTTGAATTGTATTTATTCATTATGTGGTCCTATTCATGACTTAATGTCTAAGTCACTAGAGTTAGGCAAATTTCCCAATAGATGGAAATTAAGTTATTTAATACCAATATTTAAATCCGGTGAGCGTAATTTAATTCAGAATTATAGAGGCGTTTGCATTCAGGCAACAATTCCAAAAATGCTTGATAAACTATTTGCTAACGATTTGGCTCAGATGTGTTCTCATTTAATATCTTCACAACAACATGGATTTGTTGCAAAAAGATCAACTGTAAGTAATCCTCTTTGCTATAAAGAGTACTTGTCAAATTCTTTAGATCAGAACATCCAAGTTGATTCTATATACACAGATTTTCGAAAAGCGTTTGCTAGAGTCAATCATCGGGCCTTATTTGATAAATTATGTAGTCTAGGTTTTAATCATCAAACACTTTCATGGATTCAATCTTTTTTAGAAGATCGAACACAAAGAGTGTGCATTAATAATTTTCTTTCAGAGGATATTGTTGTGACTTCTGGCGTTGCGCAGGATTCACACTGTGGGCCAATTTTATTCGTACTATTTATAAACGATATCCAAGATGTAATAAAAAATTGTACCTTCTTAATGTACGCTGACGATCTAAAAATATTCAGACATGTAAATAATATCGATGATTGTAGATTAATTCAAGATGACATCAATCGTATAAATGACTGGTTTATATTAAACAAACTTTCTATTAACACAGATAAATGCTATTCAATCTCTTTTAGGCGAAATTCTAATTTTAATTTCATTTATACAATTGATTCATCCCCTATTTCATATGAACCTGAAGTTAAAGACTTAGGAGTATTATTTGATGAAAAATTATCCTTCAGTTCACATATAACTCACATTAGAAATAAAGCACTAAAAATGTGGGGGTTTGTATGGCACGTTGGTAAACATTTTAATATCGAATGTTTAAAAACTTTGTATTGCGCTTTAGTCCGTTGCCATCTGGAGTATGCATCTGTAATATGGTCACCTTATACTCTAACTAATACAAAATCTCTTGAAGTTGTTCAAAATAATTTTTTTCGCTCAATAGAATATAAGCTAGGTATTGGAAATTATACTGACATTAAAAATATATTACATATGCACTATCTTGAAGATCGTAGAATCGTCTCCGATTTATGTATATTACACAAACTAATCAACGGCTCTATTGATTGTTCATTTATTTTAGCACACTTAAATTTCTACTTTACGGAAAATTATCGTTTACTAAGATCTCGACCATTATTTCGTGAGCAAGTTTATACAACCAATTTCAGTCATAACAACTCTGTAGCCCGTATTATGAGATATGCAAATAGTTATAATGATTATAAATGGTTTGACCTATTTAATAGCTCTTTCCAAAGCTTCAAATTTAATATTAAACGCAACGCATTTAAATAAATGTATTAACCTTATATTATTTTAATTTCAGGAATTAAATTGTGTACCGTTTTTCACTAGTTTTAATGTCACAACATGTATTATATTGTATAAAGGGGTTTCCCGTATATAGTAATAAATAAATAAAAAATAAATAATTATATGACAGAGAGGTTTCGTAAAGACACATCTACTATAATAGTAGCCATATTCAATATCAATCGCAAATATTATTGCAAAACCATTTACAATATCTGTCGTATCGTACTCTTCCTCTTCATCCTGCAGTCTACCAGTTATGCGTGTAATATCCTACTTTACTTAAACATATTTCAAAAGCGAATAGGGATTATGAATTATGCATTCTTCAATGTCAGATAAGTATTGTTGATGAGCATTGTTTATAGGAAATTTAAAGTAATAAATTTCGTAAGATAAAATTGATTATCTGTAATCCGCCATAACCGTTCGTTACATCCTTTCATCCAACACAGCATAAATTAGCAGCATATCGATCCATGATACATCGCACTTTTATTAATCCCAATGTCTACGCAAAATTATAAAAAAGAATTAAACATAATCTATCATATAGCAATTAAAAACGGTTATAACAAAACAATTATTAATAAAATTATACAACAAAAACAAAATAAAATAATTAATAATTTATTATTTCCATGTCAACCAAAATTAAAAATAAACTTTTCATCGATAACATTTAATGGTTCATTAAGTGAAAAAAAAAATTGCAAAAAAACCTTAAAAAATTAAACTTTAATATATCATTCAAAACGAAAAATAGTTTATCAAAAATAATAAAAAAACAATAAAGATACAACAGTTAAAAATAAACACAGTGTATTTGACAAATAAATTTTTAAATCAAAAACTGTAAAAGTTAAGTTGACATAAACCCATATGGAGAGGTAGGCAATCGAATAAGGAATTTAAAAATAAAATAATATACAGTATGTTCCATTTAAAATAACAAAGTTTGTAGCCATTTCCGGTACAACCGGAAGTGATAGAAAGTCAAAAATATTTTCTATGAGGAGAACGCAATCAACCGTACAATGTTGAATTTTTTCAGAATTTTCCTCTTGCAGGAACCCCGTAAACTTTTAATGGTCATTATTCGTGGCCCACCCTGTATATCAAATACACCATTTTAAACAAATTAAATAATAAAAGTAATAATGAGAACTAATTTCTTTGATTTACATTACATTATTGTAATGTAAAAACTACCAACTAATATTTAAAACTCCTCGTAATAAAGCACCGCCAGGCATTGAATTACATAACTGTTGGTTGTCGTCTGAAATTACATTACAATGAAATATTTTTGTGGTGTCATCGTTCTCCAACCACGTCAATAAAAGTGTCATGTAATGACTATCTGCAGACACGTGTTTCGCTGTATCACAACTCTTCAGTGCAGCTATGTAATAATTTCAGACATGTAGCGACACTATGAACTATTAGGTAGATTTTACACCAAAATAATGTAAAACAGCGGTGCAGAACTTTACTTTTATTTTTATCAATACTGTCTGCAAATTAATCATTAATTTACACAAAATTAAATAATGTTATTATTCCTTTTCTTTTAGCATTGAAAAGTGTTAAAATTTTGTGTTCCTAGTTCCGTTAATTATTTGGTGGTTTTTATTTGAAAGCTATTGATCATCATTTACTAATTCTTGCTTAAATTTTACTTACAGATAATACAGTAAGTACTAAGTGATTAATTATTTTATTTAGTCCACGTAACCTAAAAGATTGTTTACATTTATTTACTGTATATATAGTTGCCTTCTGATTTGATTGTGATCCTCTTGTTTCATTTATTTTCCCTCCCGTGGTCCTCTTGTTTGTTTACGTCAGTCACCCTGACACACCCCAGGGTGTGAAGCGAGTGTCCCTGTTTATTTCCACCTCAGTCAAATTTGTATCTTATCAATATATAGCAATAACTATAGTGATATATTTTTTATTTCATTAAATCTAATTATGTCTTTAACATGTGGGCACTGCCATCTAACGATACTCCCAAAACCGAAAGTGACTTTCGGTTTGAAAATGATACGTGAATGTATTGAAACCATTGGTCACCGTTTAAATAAATAACTGTTAGACAATTTATTAACATTATTTAATAATAATAAAGTTTTAATTTTCAGTGATAATAATCTGCTTAATGCTTATTGGTCTGATTATCTTGATTTAGTAACCTAACCTAATAATTCTTATCAATTAGCTAATAATTAGTGAGTGATTTATTTACCATGACCTTTTTCGAAGAAATAAGATACCAAATTCGAGGGGAGTACTACTAGATCTTGTCTTTTCTAATATTACCCATTTATGTACAAATACAAGCAATGATCCTACTTCCCATAGTTCTATTCGTTACATTTAATATGATATTATTATCCCCTTTGCAGTTAAAATAAATTTATCATATGATTATTATACATACAATTTCAAACGGGGTGATTTCACGTCTATAAACAACTTTCTTGTATAGTAGTAGTATATTTTATGATATTATATTCCAAGCTATTGATATGTATATTCCTAAAGTGAAGATGAAAAGTATCCACCTTGGTTTACTTCTGATCTAATTTTTCTAATACGAGAAATTTATTTAATATAAGCATATTTTGAGTGCTGATAATTACAACATATTCCCTTGTCTAAGGTCACAATGTAGTGCACTGAGTTAGACGTTACGTAGAACATATTTAAATAAAATTGAAAATCAGTTAAAGTATAACCCTAAGCGATTTTGGACGTTTGTGAATGACTCACGCAAGACTAATGGTTTTCCTAAACATATATTTCTAGATGAGAAAATATCTGAAAATTCTAAGATTTTTTTTCTTCCGTATAAATATACTCCTGCTTTACATACACAATGTCACTCTCTTATATCTAATCCTTTGTCTGTTTCAATATTGGACGTATTCAATGCTATATATAATTTAAAAGAGAGCCTTAGCTGTGGACCAGACGGAATTTCATCATATTTCTTAAAGAAATGCATTTATACAATTGCAGCACCTATTACCACCTTATTTGAAAAATCGTTTCGATCTGGAATATTTCCACTACTATGGAAATCAAGTTTTATTACTCCGCCATTTAAAACTGACAACCGTGATAATATAATAAATTACCATGGCATATCAATACAGTCATGCATTGCTAAAATATTTGATGGTGTGATTGCATCATAATTAAAGGTTTTCTTTCAAAATATAATAATACCGGAACAACATGGGTTCTGCAGTGGAGGTTCGACTCTATCTATCCTAATTGTGTTCAAGTCTTCTATACCTAATGCCTTTGAGGATGGAATGCAAATGGATTGCATCTACACGGACTTCTCTAAGGCATTCGATTACGTCTACCTTCGAATTTTGGTATCCAAATTATCTAATTTATTTTGGATTAGATGAAGCATCAACCAAATGGATAATGAGTTACCTCAGTAATAGAACAAAATTCGTTAAAATTAACAACCACATTTCCAATGGCATTAACGTTACATCGGATGTCCCTCAAGGCTCGCACTATGGGCCTTTATCCTTTTTAATATTCGTCAACGATATTGTTTCAAATTTTAAATTTTCTCAATTTCTTATTTATGCTGATGATGTAAAATTATTTAAGTCAATTTCGAATATAAGTGATTATCAGGCACTGCAGGAAGATCTATCATCTCTAGAACAATGGTGTATTAGCAACAGGTTCGATGTTAATATGAACAAATGTAGTAAAATTACCTATTATGGGAAGAAGCGCAATATTACATATTGTTACAAAATTAATAACATCGCAGTCAAATCTGTGAATTTGGTTAAAGACTTAGGTATTCCGTTTGATCAAAAAATGATGTTTAAGGAGCATATATCTTCACTTGCGGGCAGAGCTAACAAAACGCTTGGTTTCGTTAATCGTTTTTCTTTCAGCTTTACACCGACATTTACACCTAACGTTAGTTCGCACGATACTTGAATATGCTGCCCCTGTTTGGTCACCATCAGTTAGTGGTGATGTTTCTACAGTTGAGAAGATTCAACACAAATTTTTTAGGCTGTATTCGAATCGTGTTGGTATTGGCAGCCCAGATAAAATGTATCTTTGTACAATTTTAAATATCTCTACTTTAGAGACTCGTAGACTGGTTGCTAACTTGTGCATTTGATTTAATCTAGTTAATGGTTTCTTAAAGTGCAGTGAATTACTTGCTTACTTAAATTTTAAGTTATTCCACCACATTTACGAAGGCATGGCAATCTTTTTAGGTTGAAGTTCCATCCATCTAATTATGGATACAATAACACTCTTTGTAGAGCCATGAGATTGTTTAATACTTTACCTAGTAGTATTGACATTTTCAACTCATCCATGTCTATGTTTCGCAAAAATTGTTATGCTGCATTGTCTAGCCATCGATAATTTTGTTAAATCAAATCAGGTATTAGATTTATTTCACCACAAAGGCATTTTTTGCTTTAGTATGTAAATGTATAATTTATAATTACTTTTAAAAATATTTTGTTATTTTATCTCTTATTATTACGAAACTATTCATGTTATTTATTTTCTTGAAATGGATTTCCAAGTGGGGGGTAGTCGTTGGGCGTCGTCGCGTTTATTGAGATTATCGGTGTGTTTTTCTATTTTAATTGCCTCGCGGATAATCCTCTTCGTGAAATGGTCTAATGTTGCGATGGAAGTCGTGTGTTCGAAATTTATTTTGTGACCGGTGGATTTAGAATGTTTGGCTAGAGATGAGGATGGTAGATCTTTTTCGACGCCTCTGATATGTTCGTCTCGCCGTACATTAATGAGTCTGTTGGTTCGTCGATATAAACTTTATTACAATTGGCACAGGGAATTATACTCCTTGATTTTCAAGGGGAATGATGTCTTTTGGGGAATTAAGGAATTGACCAATTTTACGCAAAGTGGTAAAAATTGTTTTGATATTGTGTCTCTTTAGTATTTAGGAGATTTTGTCTCTTGAACCTCGTAAGTACGGAAAAAATGTTATTTTTTTGAAATTCTTGGGACTCGTCGGTGTTTTTGGAGCTGGATCGTTGTTTTAGAAAGAGTGTTAGAGTACCTGGAGAGTAACCGTTTTGGACAAGAGCTGCCTCAAGGGTGACCAGTTCGTTATTCAGATTGGATTTATCTGTAAGTTGGAGGGGGCGAGTGAAGAGAGTTTTTGCAGTATGATGGTGAGAGGCGGCATTTAGATATCTGTTTGTATGAGTTTCTTTTCTATATACGGTGTGGCCGAGAGTTCCGATGAGTTTTTATAGATAAGTATGTCGAGCAAAGGCAATTGATTGTTTTGTTCTAGTTCCATTGTGAATTTGATTTTGGGATGGTTATTGTTTAAGAGTATGAGGAAATTGTTGAGCTTGTCTGTACCATGGGGCCAAATGGCGAAGGTGTCATCAACATAACGTAGCCACAGGGATGAAGTATAAGGGGCTGAATCTAGTGAGATTTTCTCGAAATCTTTCATAAACAGATTGGCGATCACATTTTAGAGTGGGGATCGCATTGGTGCTCCTTCAATTTATAGCGGTTTCCGTTAAACATGAAGTGAATGTTTGCGAGGCAGTGTTTAAATAGTCCTATGATTGGGGTAGGTTGTTTATGTTTGGTTCTTAAAAGTTCAATTGTTTCATTGATGGGAACTTAGGTAAAGAGGTATTTCACGTCAAAACTAACCAAAATGTCCGTCTTAGATAATTTTATTTGTTTGATGAGATCCAGGAAGTGCGAGGAGTTTTTGACATAGGATTTTGCTTGTTCGGCTCTCGGTTGGAGTTGTCGGGCTAAAAATTTAGCTAATTTTTGTGTGAGTCAAAAGAACTGACGATGGGTTGGAGTGGTCTGTCGGGTTTATGTATCTTTGGTAAATCATATAACTTGTGGCATTTAGAAGTCTTCTCGCATGGAATTAAAGATTGTTTGGTTTCGCTGTCGAGAGGCATGACTTTAGTTTTGGTAGTTTTTACCTGTAGAAGATATTATATGCAACATAATTCAAAATCGATTAAAATAATTTTGGGGCTATTATACAAAGATAAACAATATTCAATGTATTTAATTTGATTCTCAGATACGTAACTTATTATACCAGTTCGTTCTAAGATAGGGCGCAACTGCATTTTTTCCATACGATTTTCAGTGTGATCGGACAATTGGTTCAGAGTTATAATATTTTAAGTAAAGTAACAAGTCATTGGAAAAAATGGATAAAAAGGAATTTCGTGTATTAATGATGAATAACTGTTTTTTGATCAGAAAAAATAGTGCTGGAACAAAAGCTTGATATGTGTTATATAAGCCATATGGGCATCGAAGATGATAAGCGCCGTGGGCGTCTAAAAGAGGAAAGGAATATTTGGTATTTTGCATCGGAATGTGACAATGGATGAAACATGTTTTCATCATCACATTCCAGTGTCCAATTAATAGTCAGCTGAGTAGACTGCACGCGACAAACCCAATCCAAAGCGAGGAAAATACAAGAGTCGGCCGGCAAGATAATGGCGTCTGTATTTTGGTATGCGCATGGTACATTGTTCATCGATTATCTTGAAAAGGGAATAATAATCAACAGCAATTATTATATAGCATTGCTGGAGTGTTTGAAGGATGAAATCTTGAAATAACGGCAAAATTTGAAGAAAAAACATGTTGTTTCACCAAGACAATGCGACGTGTCTCAAGTCGATCAAAGCGATGACCAAACTTAATGAATTGAGTTTGGTCATCGCTTCCTCACCCAACGTATTCTACAGATTTGGCTTCCAGTGACCATTTCTATTTTGCAGATCTCAGGAAAATGCTCGCTGGAAAAAAATTTAACACCTTCTTCATTGGTAGTAATCGCCGAAACAGAGGCCTATTTTGAGGCTAAAAAATGGTAACCAAAAGTTGGAAGATAATTATAATCGGAGTATTGCTTCCGAAGGCAATACAGCGATTATATTATATGTACGATTGAATTTTGGCAAACACCAAAATGTTTTGTTTGTTTCCAAACGCTACGAACATTTCAGCCTTTTCTTATAGGATATAATTGATAATTGGAGTCAATATAAGGCTGCTGAACAACTCAAAAATTATTAAAATCACTTATATAAAAATTCGTATAAAATATTGGCAATACCACAATAAGTTTATTATATATAAGGCAGAAATCACTCCTAACTAAACTCCGACATCCTCTAAATCCTTTACATAATCCTTCCAACCAACTCCTCTATGATACAAACCTAGTTATCCCTATACAAAAACGCCTTCTATTCCTATCAGAAATATTTTCCAAAAACTTTTTCAACTTCCACATAATATCCCCATACTGTCTTCCTAGAAACCCAAATATAATCCCTAAATTTAAAAACGCACATTCTACTATTTTTGATTTCATCTCATCATTTCATGCATCTACTCATAAAAGGCTGTCGCCATATGACTGGACAAAACAAGGCAGAAAGACCTCTGGTCGATAGCCTTTTTACAGACTAACATACTAACATCTCATCCATTATTTATTGTTTCAATGTATATATTTGTCAATAAAGATGTTTATATATATTGAATAACAAATCATCAAAACACAAATTTAATACTCCTATAAAATAGAACCAACACATGTGGTGGCGCATTCGAAAATGACGTGTAGCAACGTTCGTTCCGGTCAGTAGTTGGAAGGGTGACCGGTACCATTCACCATTGGGAATAATTAATGGTGTTTTATCATATTGTTATAGTTTCTTATTTATAATATAATATAATTCACAAAGTAATAAGCGTATTTAAATGTAGCAAACGTTTCAGAATGAACGGTAAAGTACAATAGTAATTTCAATTTATAATGAAAATAACTATTACTTAGTATTTCAGTTGCGATTTCCTAGGTACAATAAATCATGACAGAGAAGAGGTAAAATACCTTCCCACATGTCGACCAGATTTCTATTTTTGAGCAAGGACTGAAATCAAGAAATCAAGAGAAATCTAGCTCGTCGGCAAATCGTTAATAAATATTTTCGCCACGTAATTTATAGAAATGTTTTACGATAAAAATGGTCAAAATCGCAAATAAATTACAGCTGGAATTTCATAAATATCTCACTCCGGGAATTTCTTCTATTTAAATCAATTCGTGTAGCAAATTCTCCAATTAATTATAATAAACTGTATTTAATTAACGTGAAAATATATAAAATTCCAATCTGTTTATATAAAAAACTAATTTATACTTTATATTTTAATTATTATTGAGTGTACATAATTTCCCGTCTTTTAATACTTAAAATCTTCACATTAAAAAATGTAAAGGCGAATAATTTAGGCGTCATAAATAATATTTCTATTATATGTAGGATTTAAAGCGACTATATTTTATTTAAATTGTAAAAAATGATGCATGTTTCTTACAATTTAAATATAGTATACTCGTTTTATTTCAATGAGAGTAAATAAATAAATCAACGTTTGAGGAAGTCCAGCTCTCCGGCTGAATAAATTTCGGATGAATTACGAAAATATTTCATATGCAGAGGCTCAACTTTCTTCGATCCATTTCACGTTTTGTGCCGCATAAAATATTCATATTAAATTTATAACAATATATGGACCTGTTTGTCAATAAATTTATGCGGACGGTTATGTTATTACTAATGCAAAATATTCGAGGTGGATGTGTCCGTGAAGAGAATATCTTATTCTGTGCTAGATTTCACCTAACCGAGAGATGATTAGGTGATGAAAATTTTGTATCGACAATAAAGATGAAAATTATGATAATGTTTGTCATTTTGACCTAAAGAAAAGAATTTTATATAAAAATGTAAGGTAAATTTGTATGCTTCAATTTTATAGTGGCTGTAGCTTTTAATAATAATATTTATATATTATATATTAAATAAATGAGGCTTACCTAGTGAAATATATGTGCAGTAAATAAAATATTTTGTAATAAATTCACATATTCACATTGACAGAAACGATTATAGAGTTTGCATTAATTAATTGTAAGTATTTTATTAAGTATAAATTTATTAATTAATATAATTTTAAACTTCTAAAACATATCTTTTAATTAAATGCAATCTATCTATTCGAAGTGAAATTTTTCTTGTGTAAATTTAGAATATTGAACACTCTACACATACAGCAAATATTTTAATTTAGAACTCTTTCAATTAAAAAAATATAGCAATTTATAGATAAGGCATTAAAACCTTTTTGTTGTGACTAATTATTTTATTGGTGAAACCTGTACATTCGTTTTAAATATTTATTTTCACTCCTCCGAACTAATTAAATTTAATTAATTGAATTATCTCGTTAATATATTAATTAATTTAAAGAAAAATCAAATGAAAAAAGAAAGAAGTGCAAATGTATGGTATGTATATTTTTAAATTTGCATAATATTTCAGTTTTCAATTTATAAATAATACACAAGCTGGTGGTTTTAATCCATATTCCAAATTGAATAAAAAGTGGCTGCAGTTATAACACATTGTCCAAATTTCCAACGTTTAAATATATATTTTAACATAAATTGTGTTAACTGGAGGATAAGTGTCCGTAGATTTAAGTATTAATATAACGGGAATTGATGAGAACAGGAAATTGCTTCAATTATTTTGGAGATGAGCTAAATTACTACCTGTAAATAGTTTGTTGGAGCAAAGATTTTCAAGAATATTAAATCAGTGAAAGGGTTAATACAAAAACTGAGCATAATAACATAAATTGTTGTATTTTGATTAAAATTAAAATAATCACTGCTTAATAAATATTATATTTGTAGGAAAATTTACAACGAAACTCAAAATATTTTTTTGTAGTTTTAATAAATTATCAACAGAGTTTTGAATCAAGTGAAAAATATATTTAGGGTGGGTAGATGGCCTCTAACCCACCCTTTAATCAATGGAACATCTCCCAAGATTTATTGGAAATATTTGTGAACAATATAATATCATTCTGATGCTAAATTGTAAATTAAAAAATTAAAATTAAACTCTGGATATCGATCAATTAAAAGGAGGGTGGGATAAATGCCACCTGCCCTTCATAAATATATCGGAAAACTATAGCAACTAACAAAACTGAACATTAGGGTGAGAGGGCGGCCCTAAAACATTCTCCAATCAGTAAAATAATTTATTAAGAAGGAGACACGATGGCTTTGTTTTACCACTTAATATTAAATGGTAAAACATTGTTATGGTATCTCCGTCTTTATTACATTCAATATGTACCACAAAGTAAACACCTCCATAATTAAACAATTTCCTAAATTGATTCAATTTTGTTTCAACATTGCCAAATTTTTTAATATAACCTAAAATAATAACTGTATCATTCATGGATTGAAGTTAGATGTGCTTAGGCCACTATTCGACTCAAACATCAAGCCACTTTATCATTTAACAATTTAATACACTAAAACTCCATCAGTGTGAAAAACTTTGTTCGATCATATTTCTTTTCTATCTTCTACTAAGTCATTTTATATCAACTGGGATATTGTTTGAAAACTCCGATTTTTGCACTGGTAAATTTGTAGTTTAAAATATTTTTTTTGGTTTTCAATGTTCATATTTCTGAACACGGTGTTTTACTTGTTCTTAAGTAAAAGTTATTTTTCTTTAAATTAATTAATTCTAAGTACTGTTGGACTTTTTAAGAGGGAAATTAAACCTCCCTCAATGGTCAATAAAGGATGCTGTGGATGAACCGGCCTTAGAACCTCTTATTCTAGATATTTTCACATTTTAGATGGCTTTGCTAGAATACTACTTATTACTGCCAGTTTGTTAGTGCATTCTGAAACGATGCGTTTACGAACTGTTATGCATTCTGTTTGAGTAAAAAGAAGGTACACTGGGTTCCCTGGATGTCGCTCTGGATATTTTGGCGCGTTTAGATAGTGGCCTTGAAGTAAGCTTCATTTTCAGCTTGATTGCTTGTTATTATTTTAGAATGGCTTACTGATGAGAAAAGCACGTATATAGAAGACGACGATTCTTTTTATAATAGAAGGAGAGAAGATCCTTTATGGGCAAAATTATCTCTAAGACTTCTAGGAAATTTGGTCGTCCTAGTTGGCTCAAAGAATAATTAGGGCTAAATAAATTCCGTACTACGGCAAATTATGCTCGACATAAAACTTGTATTACAATTATTAAATTGTTACAAAAGTAGAATAATATTTATAATATAATATAATATTATATAAATTTTTAAAAATTGCTCTTTGTTTCATCAGAATACCATATGTCTAATATTAATATAAATAACTACTTTCTACTGTGGTTTTTTGAATAGTACTTTGAAATCGTACTGGCAATTTTGCGTATTGCAAAAAATGTTTATATAGCTATTTGACAAAGTCTAACCTTGCAATTCCATCATAGGGCTGCATCAATATGGGGTTCGAGAAATCATTTAGCTTCAAGCTCTCTTGTTTAAGAGATGTTCTTACGTAAATAAATATTACTATGATTTTGACCTTTTCAGCGACACTGTAAGTAAAACAGTTTAGTGCAGAATCAGCTATAACTAATTGCGCTATTTACATACATCTTTGTATATCTATTTATTGTTTACGTTTACGCTAATTTATATTTAGCAGTTTTGATTATTTTTGATATGTTATTTCGTCTGTTCCTAATTTTAATTACTTTATTACTTTATTTCAGCGTTTTATTTTATTTTATTGTTCATAACGTATTTGTTGTTATTTTGTAATTTATATTATCCTGTAATTGGATACTTATCTGTTATTTATTTATTTATTTATTTATATTTCTGACAAGTATATACGTTGTAGTTCTATTGGGCACTAATTGATTTTTTCTTCATGTATCGCCAATGTTATTTATATATATATATATATATATATATATATATATATATATATATATATATTTCGAAGCTTAAAATAGACTCTTGAACATCTACATTTAATGAAGAGATATTAAAAAAATATTCCTTAAGGAAATGCTGTTGTTCACTATCTAAAGATAACTGCTTCTTAAATTAATACTCTGGCCAAAGTGTTCGTAACTTTTACACTTAAGATTATATTATGTTTAACCTAAACGAATCTTACTCATATTAACAAAGTTAGTCACAAACATGTTATATGTAAACTAGGGGTCATAGGGTTTGAAGTAAACGTGTGTTGTGGGTTGAATCATACCTGACAAATCGGTTTTAATAGGTCATATATAATGGCATTGCATGATCTCTATTTCTAGTGTTTTCGGGTGTCCTATATGAATCTCACTTGGAACCAATCTTCTTCAATCCATTTATCAATGATATCGGAATGAGTTTCAAGACAAAATATTTGTTATTTTATTGATTTATTGATTTATTTAAGCTTTATCGGTCATGATTATATAAAATACAAATAAACTGAAATATACAAAATTGAAGGAAAAACATACATATAATTTTAACAGCATGCCGAAGGGCGGAGTTCACACATGTAGATGATCTTCCACTCAAACCCATAACCTCTCCTCAGCTGATTCGCAGTTCATCAGCTTTGGATACATATATTTAGCATTTAAATGCTTATTTTCCCTTTATTTGGGCGATTTAATACAGCTTTGTCATTTTGACGTTGACATTTATAATTTATTTATTTGCAGATGACCTCAAGATATATAGCCGAATAACATCTCCACAGGATGCAATGCTGCTTCAAGAGGACCTAGATGCGCTCTCAGAAAGGTGTCATAATTATTCCATGGAATTTAATATAGGAATGTGCAAGAAAATGTTATTTACTCGACAAGATTTACCCATAATATCACCTTACCGGAGAAACACTGAACATTTGGAAAGGGTTAATAAAATGAACGACTTAGGAGTTTGAATGGACCAACAACAATCATTTCCCCAGCAAATCGTTACTATTTTTGCTAAAGCCTTAAGAATGCTTGGATTTATTAAAAGAGATCCAGCCCTATTTAGAAAAAATCATTGTATTAGTCTTCTATATTTTGCTATTGTCAGATCCATGTTCGATTACTTTTCTATCATCTGGTCAAATTTATTAAATATTTCTGCTTTAAGAATAATATTACTCTTTCTAGCAATAATTACTCTAAAATCTTGTCGTTTTTCAAATTATTATTAATATTTGCTTTTAACGCTCAATGGGTCAGTGAATAGTTTTATTATTCTTATTATGTTAAACTTGTACATCCCATTACGGCTTACAAGATTTGGACCATTGCTTAATGGTGAATACGATTTTTTTAGAATTTCACAATGTATTTTTGTAGCCAAAGTTAAGTTAATAATTTAGTATTATATATTATTAAATATTTTATTTAATATTACAGTATTCGTTTTTTAAAAGGGCATCCGTAAATAAACTTTATTATAACTTGATGTCATAAGTTTTATTTATTTTATGACTAAACCTTTAACATTAAAGCATGGCTATTCATTCATTTCGCCCATTTTGGATGTCATTTTACTTACATTGTCATATATTCGCCTACGATTTTTCCTTCCAGTAGGCAACCAAATTTCAATTTCCTAGAAAGGTATAGATCTTCATCCAAGATAATGCTTGCTGTAGTTTGTCCAGTTATATAAAATCATTAGACAGACTGTTGATCGACAGCCAACGAAAAACAGATAACACTCAATCTATTTGATGGAGACTACATTCTCCAAATTCTTCTTATATTAATTCATTACACCATATATTCTTGATATATCCATTCCTTAAACAACACTTTAGCGATTGCTGAAGCGTGTTATATATGAAAAGAATATACAGGGTATATTATGAAAATAATGCGCAAGATTTTATTGTGACGCGAGTAGTCTGAGTGAAAAGACGTACCTCCGTGAGAAATGTGCTTTTCGACTTTGAAACACGGGTCAATAGAGCGTTCGGATGAACAGCGTTACGCAATCATGTTTTGTGAGGGACTTTCAAAGAATGTAACCGAAATATTCCAGATGCTTTAAGAGGCCATCAACGTACATAAACAAACAAAACCCACAAGGATACACCCCCCAGTAGTAATCATAGGCCACGCAGGGGATCAAATGGTAGTAAAAGTGCAAGTTCTCACCAACAAAAATGCAATTTAGTAAAAACGTCTTTCATTGTATTTATGTATATATGTATACATACTTTTTAAATTAAATTAATTTAAAAAACTATTATTAAAAAATGAAAATTGGGCATATTAATATACGTTCTTTACTGCCTAAAATTAATTATCTGAGGCAAATTCTTAGTAGCCATGAGTTCGATGTTTTCCCTGTAAGTGAAACATCGCTTTCCAATAATATTGAAGATACGTTAATTAATATTGATGGATACAATCTTCTTCGATGTGATCGCCCGCGTAGAGCTGGAGGTGTTTGTTTTACATTTGTAATAATTTGAAATATAAACTTATGGTAAGTAATTTATCTATTGAGCAATCGTGGATCTCAATAAACAAGGTTGCATCACCTATAGCACCTATATTGACCAGAAACCATACATCACGAACTATTCCTTAATCAACTTGAAGATTCCATTGATCTAGCCTTTTCCTTTTGTGTGTTTGTGGTTTTAACATTGATATGCGAAAGCCAAATGAGCGTAAAGCTACTAATTTTAAGTTAAGTATGAATTCACTTAGCATGAAGCAAGTAATATCTCAGCTCACCAGACTAACACTTACATCACTATCAACAATAGACCTTGTTGTAGTATCCGATAGATGTGTATTTGTAGATTATGGGGTAATTTACAAGGATTTTTCAGATTATGATTTAGCATTTGTTGAAATTAAGACTAGTTCCTTTTAAACCCGCATTTATCACATATCGCGATTTTAAACATTTGAATCCTGAAGACTTGTCCAGATACCTAGAGTCTTCTTTTACTTAACTGATGTCAATGATAAAATTGATACATTAAACAATTGTCTTTTGCAAACCTTAAATAAGCTATCGCCATACAAAACAATCAAAATATATAAACCAAAACCACCATAGTTAACTGATAATATTAGATTAAGTAATACTATTGTATCATTTCTTCACACTTTACTAATGCTTACATATATATTTATCAACAAAAACAATTGTTATTGATAATGATTACCTATACTTATATTTCAAGTTCTAGGTAATCAATTATCAAATATCTAAACATTAGAAAATAATGTGAAGAAATGATACAACAGTGTTATTTATATTACTTATTTCCTTTCTAAGAAGAAGTGTCAAAAAAGATGCAGACAAAGTATTTAAGGTCTTTTCGATTTGAGCTAAGCAATAACTGTCATTTTAGTCACGTTATTTATTAATCAACATAACTAAAAAGATGAATGAACTACGTGATTGCTATAAGGCTGATAATTTCTACGTCTTTTTTGTTTCCATTAGTTTACGCTTCTTCTTTACGATGTTAATCCTTCTATTTTCCATTTTATTTATCAACAAATACGTACTGATATTATATGATAAAATTATTAATTTTATTAGATTTAGTTAAACAGCTAAATTTATCTTATCAATGATCCTCTCCTTAGAGGCAGTTACCGTCAAATTATCTTGCTTCCTGTTCTTGGAAAAATCTTGGAATCTCTCCTAAAAAACATATCTAGTTCTATCCCACAATATCAGTTTGTCTTCCTAGAACACCGATGCACATCCCTTCCATTAGCCATGTTTTCTTCAAACTGCTAAACAACAGGTTTTGAAGGAAATAAATACTAGATGTTAAAAAAACCTTTTAATTCCGTTTGACAGACACCAAGGCCTGCTGTAGAAGTGCAGTACCCTCAAATTGCCGATTCAAAAGAATTCTCTTGGATAGTTTCCTATACAATCACTCCTTTCAGATAAAACTCCATAGCTTCCTCTCTAACTCATTTTCTCACGAGCAAGGTCTACTACAAAGTTTTCCCCTTTCTCCAATCCTAATTCAAAATATTTTAATAAATCTGCTTATCCGCTCGTTTACGCTGATGATACTGCTGTAATTACCCACGCTTCCATATTTCCCAAAGCATGTATCACCCATACAAGGCACGATAAATACTATGCAGATCTGGTTTGTGAAATGCAAAAAAAAAAACAAAACGCCATTGTTACTATGATTTTTGATTTTCAAACATTCTTGACATTTCTTAATATATATTTGCAGTTATTTAGATCCCAGAGCTCACATATTAACAGTCACCCATTTTCAAGCATTGGAAAGTTACCCAAAAAAATCAAAATGAAAGAAAGTGTTGTTTTACTCTTCAGTTATTCCAATACCAGAAATTTCCAAAATAATCAGTTGTACCGTTTTTAGCAAATTTAATTTTGTTTTTGGAAAATTTTCACCAATTCCTCCTCTTTTCAAATTATTTGTTTATTTAAAATTTTTTAACTCTTCTATTTTTAAGATCATTTCAAATTACTAAAATCTTTTAATCGACACATATTTTGTTGGCAAAATACATCAAAATCTCATGTTTAAATTTTCTATTATTTTTAAAACCCAAAGCAATTCCAATATACAAAGTGTCCCAAAAGAAAGTTTATGTTTCTTTAGCTTCCTACGTGTATGCAATGGATCTGAGGGGGACGGGGGATATGCCAATTTGGCTCTTGGAATTTTGGTCGCTGTAGAGCGTTTGCCTAAAACGGACCGCGCGTTGTTGGTGCTAGAGCTAAAATTGTGATTTGTTGACTGCAGCACGTAGAAGATCATGTAATATATAAAGTTTTCACGACTTAAATGAATATACCTCCAATTTGAAACTAGATGAAGAAATTTGAAGTCCGACACAACATTGGGAAACGACAGCGAACATGGATAGTGTTAACCAGCTTTTTCGGGGTGATCCGAACGATTCAATTTAAATGTGCCTAAATCACCTATAATAATCAGTTGGTACAAGAATTAAATAAATTACTAGCATCTTGTTTTTGGATTTAGCTCATTTTCACCTTAATGGGCTTGTGAATAAAATGAACTATTGTTACTACTGGAGTGCGACGTATCCAAATTGAAAGTTTCAAATGCCACTACATTTGTCTAAATGGGCTGCAATTTTGGCCCGAGGAATTATCGGTCCTTACATTTATTTTTAAGATTAATGAAGATTTAAAAATACAGTTAATTCGGAGCGTTTTGTAGAGATGTTAGAAAGCTTCTTGATGTCTTAATTACAAAACTTTCCTGCCTATAACCGAAGAACATGGTTCCAGCTAGACTTAGCAACGTCACATACGTCCAACACGTCTCTGCCATAAGTTCGTTAAATGTTCCTTGACAAATTGATCTTCAAAGGAGGTGACATACATTCATCATTATCTTTTGCAGTAGTGCTCAATATTTATGGGTAGAGCAGTTTCTTATGAGTATTACATTTCTTAAATAACAAATTCCAAACTCTGATGAAAATATGTATTTAATGTACGATTTCTACCCCACTAATTAATAAAATATTGTTCTCGATATCCAAATGGAAGCATTTGGTATTCATGACATCTATTTTAAAAGCCAATTAATTCATGTCAGTACTACAGGGTCCGCCAGGGAAATATGATGTTTTTGGAACGCGCATAACTTAGCGCAGGGTTAGCCTAACATTTTCAGAATGGTTGATATGTGAACACCCGATCTTGCCATTATGTTTGGTTTAGTCGTTATGAAACCGGGGACGCTAGAGAGGCGCGTATTTGTTTTCGGCACTTACATTGAACATTCTGTGGTTACTACATACGCAAACAATGTATTTTAATTCAATGTTGGAAGGCACGGTCGTGTTCCTACGCAAAATACTATCCTGATGTGGGTGCAGAACCTCCGTACTAGAGGATCGTTGAAGCCTGGAGTACCTCGAGGTGGAAAAGGAAGTCCACGCCGAACGTCTGATATTATGCCCTGCGGGGGGGTACATAAAGAGCCGTGTATCTATTGAGAAACCACGGACCCTTGATCAAGCTTTTCAATGCCTTCACCCGAGAAATTCAAGCGATTCCGGCCAAAATGTTGGAATGATGAATGAACAATGGAGTATGTGGAAAAAAATCGGACATCAACCAGATGGCATTATTTTTCGTACATGATTCTTTTTGATATTAGTACAAAATGGCAAATCGAAGGTAGGTACCTATTTAACAAATAAAATTTTGATTAAGACTGAATGTTCTCTTAGTTATGATTTTTTCAAAAACGTCATACTTCCGTGCCGGTATAAGTAAGAAACGATATATCATTTTGTTCATTTGCCTAATTTCGATTGCATTAATTAATAATTTTTTACATTTTCTTAAAACTTTAGGTCTTCTAATACTTTTCAGCAGTAGTTGATAAGAGTGCCCGTCAATATATCTATCTACAAAAAACCGTATTGACGAGAAGTGAGAATTAGGCAGTTATGCTATTTTCATAGTTCTCCTGTAGTTTCACGGTTATCTGATGGTGGGTTCAACAAACTTCTCATTGCATTGATCTTGTCTTGATTTTCCATCTCAAGCGTAGTAATTTTATTGTGTTTTAATAGCATTAAGTTTTTAAATTTTTCTAGAGCTCCTGTGATTTTATTAATAAGACCTTCGCTCCTTATTGTATTTTTGACTCAAGCTCAAGCGCATAACTAGTATATCTAGAAATTTAGTAGATCATAAACCAACAGCGTCTCTTATATTTTTATTTTTTAGTACACCCAAAAATGATAGAGCAAGTCTTAATTATACCAGGATATACAAGTTGTGGTAAACATGCTGTATCTGTTTCAAATTCCTGCAAACATTCATATAATTTTTGGCAACGTTTGGTTGTAAGATATGTTTCATATGCTTAACTAAGTTTAGTTTTAGTGGTTTGTGTAAGTATTTGTTTGGAGGTCCCATATATGTCTATAATTATTTTAATGGAATTTTCTAGGCACGTCTTTAGAAAATAAATAATACTTTGAATTATTTATTCCTTAATTATATGCTTTAAGAAAACAGAGCTAATAATTAATTCTAGACGTCTTTCTTAAAAGTATTATTTAAAAGTCTTAAAACATTACAGATGCTTACTTAGAGAATTTGTTGTATGTAGATTTCCCTTATTTACGTGTTCAGAAGTAAACGTAGCTATTAGTACACAAAATTAAAATAATCATATTTTTGAAATTGACATATTTTAAGATAATTTTTTTGTAAATAAATATTAATAGTTTAGTATTTTTTTAATTACCAGATTGATAAGGCTGTTACTTGTTGAAACTCTATATTATGTATATTTTTTTATTCTTAATTTATATTATATTTGTATTAAGAAATATAAACTAGTGATTTATTTTTAATATCAAAATCCGGTATTACGTATATCGGAAATAGTTTTATTAAATCCTCAACATGTTTATGGCTTTATCATGTTTTACGTTTCTTCACAGGAAACGTCTATATACGAATCGCATTAAAAATAATTACACACTCAGCTAATAACAAGATAATAATTACACGTGCACGCGGGAAGTTTTCTCGTTTAATTTCATACTGCTTAATATGGACATTCTGTGTAACTGTTTCAGTTAACATCATGATAATTAACTTAAAATTAACTTATGCGTATAAAAACAATATAAATTATGATTGCCACTGCATGCGCATGTAAACGACAGACAGGCCACACATTTAACTCGAACAATTCAAATTCCCAGTCATACAATTATACTTTATAATAGCAACATACATTACATTTTTATATTATTCGAATGTGCATAAGACAACAACAACGAGTTTAACCACCTCGAAATGTTTGCGCTACATTAACTAAATTAGATCTCGCATTAAAGGTGTTAAAATTTAAGCACGCAATTTAATGATTAATCTCTCGATAAAATCCGCTCATGTCGTACATTGACAGGAAAATGTGCACGTGGTTTATCTAAAGAGGGCTTAAAATATCAAATCGTCTTAATTTTTGACACGAACCGAAATTAAAACATCAAATCAAATTCCCCCGTGCGGGCATCAGATAAGAAACTAAATCGGCTAGATGGCGACCGTTTAGATGAAGATATATCCTGAAAAATTACAGGATGTGATAATCGAATTTCACGGGTTTAATTAGCGACGAGATTATCAAAATTCTATACCCGACGGAAAAGATATATGACAGGCATTCCGTATAATTTACACTTATCTTTGAATCTGGATGTATTTAACCGGGGTATTTAGGAACTATTAGCATTTGAAAGGTGGAGGATCCACCGGCGGTCTTCTCGGGGATCAAATGCCAAATTGACATCCGGCGTTTTGTTGAAAAAAGGATATTTCCTGCGCCTGTCGCAATTAGCGAACCCAATCGATTATCGCCGTGATTGTGATTTAAAGTATCCGGTGCCGAAATGATCCAGCAGAGGAAGGACAAAATTGCTGGTATTGCATTTTTGGCTGCTGATTTTATCATTAATTTGCATAACGGTTTTAAATTGATTTAACTATATATAAGTAAATAAATATAATTTGAAAATAAGTATTCAGGTGTGTCTAGTTTCTACGAATAACAGATTGGCCATTACAATGTATAATTTTATATAAACATTAATTTTTTTCTGTATACCAATTATTAGATAAGAATCTATGGATTTATGGTATCACAACAATAAATTAAAAATTCAAACATATAAAATGTATGTTTTATTTGATGATAAAAATATATTCAACATACAACACAGTCAAATCGAGTTATCAAAACTTGTAATATTAAAACCTAATGTATATTCTAATATTGTTTTTGATTTCTCCTTCACATATTTGATATTAGTAATACAAAATTGACCTCTTCAATCATTATTGAAATATATATACAAAACCTTTATTTGGCATTTAATACACTACAATGCATAAATTCTTATAATTATCAAAAACGAAATATATATATATATATATATATATATATATATATATATATATATATATATATAATATTCTCCCATACCCCATAACTAAACTATAAATTCTCTTCCTCTGTGTTGTATTAGCTACTCCTCCCTGGCCTTTGTTTTACAATTGCTTTTAGTACCTCTATCCCATTTCCATTCGCACGCATATTCCTCTTTTGACCTTTACCATTTATCTCAAGCGTTCCCTGCAACCCCATACATTCCCACATCCAGTGCTCCCATACATCCTTCCCAATTCCACAAAACACACATTTCATGTACTCTTCCCCCATCCATACCTTTCTTCCTCTTTCCTCATTCCCACATCTAAACCGTGCAAGTAGCCGTGCGTCCTCTTTTGACAATCTCGCAAAATAGCGTGGAAGGACATTAAATACTACTAATTTGTCGCAACTGCAACTCGATATTCTTCACCCTTATCGCATACTCTAGCTCAAGCTTCTCTCCCAACGCTATTTTCCGCTCCACCAATTGGCATGACCACCCGACTCTCTTGTACAAAGACTCTCTCTCTCATCCATTCTGCTACTTTAGCATTCATCCGCCATTCCTTATAACAAACACCCCATGCCTCCTTTACCAACCTTTCACATTCTTTGGCACTCCTGCAATACCACATAACTTGGTGTTGTTCGCTCTACTCCTAATATACTTTTTAAGTATTGCAGGTGTACTTTTTCCACACTCTCATGTCCAGACACTCCCCATATTTCTGATGCATACATCATTATCGCTCTTATACAGGCATCCCACCACACTAGCTTCATGTTCATTTTTCCGCCTAACACTTCCTCTCATACATTCCGCATCCTCCCCATTGCCATTCTCGCCTTCTTACATGCATACTCTATATGCTTAGCTCTGCCTCCGTTTTCGGAGAACATATATCCTAAATATTTAAACTCACTCACTCTCTCCAATCTCTCTCCCAAACCACTTCAATTCCTCATCCTTTCTTCGACCACCCGCATTCTTACATACCATCCATTTCGTTTTCTTGACACTCACAATCAACTCCCTTTTTATTAAAATACCTCTCCAGTCTCCCTTTTATCTCATTCAATGCATTTATAGTTCTAGCAATCACTACCACATCATCCGCATACGCCAGGCTCCAGATCTTTCTTCTTCCCACCACTAATCCCCCCGCTAGAACTAGAACCTTCTCCATATCTGCGACATACAGGTTGAACAGTAGTGTGCTCAAAGGGCACCCTTGTCTCACACCACGCACTACCTTCATCCTCTCCGACTCGCATTCACCTACTCTTACCTTACACCACGTCTCCTTGTACACCTCACTCACCCAATTTACAATCTGCTCTGACACTCCCTTATCTTTCAGACATTCTATCAACAACTTTCTCTCAACCGAATCATATGCAGCTTTCAAATCCACAAACATCAAATAAACCTTGCCTTTCATCGCCAACTCTCTCTCAATCAGCCAGTTTAAAGTAGCTATCTGATCTTCTGTAGACCTTCCCTTCCTGAAGCCTGCCTGCACTTCTGGTAATAGGCCCTTCTCTTCCACCTCCTCCTCCAACCGCTCCTTTACCATTCCCATCATGACTTTGTACAATGTGTTCATCAGAGTTATACCCCTATAATTTGTTGGGCACATTTCATCCCCTGCCTTATGTACAGGTATAATAATTCCCTCCCTCCATTCCTCCGGAAACTGCTCTTCTCCCCTCCATATCGTATTTAAAATGCCCCTCATGGCTCGTTTTCCTCCTACACTACACCATTTCCAAGCTTCCCCCTGGATTCCATCTGGCCCCCCCGCTTTCCTTTCCTTTATCCCTCTGAGAGCTCTCTCTAACTCCTCCTCCCTAAAGTCTCCTGCTCCATCGAATGACCTATCGTAACTCGCCTCTGCCTCCATGTATCCTACTCTTAACAAATTTTCGAAATATACCTTCCACTGTGCCATACTTATATTCTCTCCCCTTATTCTTCTGTTAGGGTTGTTTTTCTTTACGTATGTCCATAGCTGTTTCTCGCATACAATTTCGGATACCGCCTTCATTTCTTCTTTCATCCATTCTTCTTTTCTGCTCTCGCACACCCTCTCACAGTGGTACCTTGCTTCCTTCATTTCCTCTTCTGTCCCTAGTCCTCTTCGCCATTTTTAGTGGACTTCCTCAACTCCTTCCTCGCATCCTGACACTCGCTATCAAACCAGCCCCTCTTCGTTGGCACCCCATTCCCCCACTTCTGCCTCGTCATTGCTGACTTTACTCCTGCTCTCAGTTGTTTCACAGATTCTATGTCTTTGAAACATACCTCTTCAATTCTCTTTTTGTAGTTTATTCTTGCCAACCTTGACCAGCACCAACCTTCCTTCTTTATTACTTGCCCCTCCATTCCCCTGTTCCCAAGTTTAACCGTTACTGAAAAATGATCAGATCCGCTTCAGTACTCAACAGCAAAGTGCGTTACTTTATCCCTTAACTCTTCCCCCACCAGGATATAATCAATTACCGATTTCCCTCGTGGCCCGCTATATGTCACCTCCCCTTCCCAATCCCCTGCCGTACATTCATTTAGTACTTCTAACCCCTCCCTGTCTGCCCATTCTATCAATTTCTCTCCCTCCTTTGTTATTATCGAGTTCTTTGACTTCCTTGCTTTTACTAAGTTTCCTTCTTCGTTTATACACTTAGTCTGCCTAGTACCTATTCTGACATTCCAATCCCCACCAACAATTATATTCCCTGGGTCTTCCGCCTCCTGTTGTAGCCATGTTATATAGTCCATAATCTCCTTCCCTGCTAGCTGGTTATAAACAGTCACTATCCTCCATTTCCTTGGTCCATAGCAAAGTGTTATGCATACTACTCCTTCTTGAATCTTCCTTTCCATTGAATCTTCTCCTTCTTCCAATCCTCTTCTAAGTCCTGTGATAATTCACCCCTTTGCCCTACTTCTCGCCTTTTCCCTTCTTGCCCTCACGCATTTCCATATAAACGTATTTGGCATTTTCTGCTTTAATAACTCCCAATCCTCTAACTCTACCCACGACTCAGTAATTCCGACGAAATCTTTGTCCCTCACCCAACTTTCTAACTCTTTATTCCACATATTATCCTCCAGCTTTTTCTTCAGACCTGCAATATTCCAAAATGATACTGCTATGCACCCCGTTCTCATTTCTCTACGTCTCCCCCCCATATGTCCCCTCCTCACTTCCATGCGTTTTTTGGTCCTTCAACGTCCTTCATCATTAGTATGCCCGATCCTTTATCCCAAACCCACCATTCGTTTCCTGATCGCATTTTTTGATAGAATACTTGTACCATGCGTTTTTTGGTCCTTCAACGTCCTTCATCATTAGTGTGCCCGATCCTTTATCCCAAACCCACCATTCGTTTCCTGATCGCATTTTTTGATAGAATACTTGTACCTGTTTCCCGCTTATTCTTTCCTCTCTAGCCCTTGCTTTTATCTTTATTTGGATTGAATTATCGAAATATTAACATTTACATTTTTGTAACAGTTTATGTATATAATTATGTTTAAAAGTATACGCTTTTAGTTAATAAATTTCCGTTTTATTGTCGTTATTTATTTTATTTACAATAATTATGCCAAAATGTAATGGTTTACGAGAACGGACTGAAAGACCACCGGTTACATCTCTCTGTAATAGTTTCTAAATCGTTCTTCTTATTATAAACAAATACAATTGTTTTATTTAGTAGATTTATAGACTGTTGCATTGCCGTTATATCTTATTATTTTTTGCAGATCAACATATTTGAAGGATAATTTCAATCAATAATAATTTTACATTTTTGGACTTTTTGGAGTGTAATTAGGAAATAGCTGACTGCCTCACCGTCCATTTTCCCTTGTCATTCTTCCTCCTCCTCCGTATTCTGCATGTTTCTGGATATTAGGGAACAGCTTAAGGTTTGCCAGTCTATCTTTCAACCTCCAAGGTGGTCTCCAAAGATAGCAACGACGATTGACAAACTGTCCATCCAAAAAAGCCAGCCACAGCCCCCACAACAACAACTACGTCAACTGAGAACCCAAAAAATCTCATCTAGAAACAACAATTCTACTCGGCATCCGTCCAGGCCAATATACGTTATTGTAACCGTCCTGGCCATAAACTATACAACCGTTAAACTCCTATTATCATCACTTAAATGCTACAGAATTCTCAAATTGAAAATTCGAGGCTGTAATAGCAAATCCGCCTACAGCAGCCAGGAAGGATGTTTTAGTTGAAAGTCACACCAGGAGTTTGTGAATCCGTATTTTTGGGATATCTTTTGAAGAGTACAGGAAGGATGTTTTAGTTGAAAGTCACACTAGGAGTTTGTGAATCCGTATTTTTGGGATGTCTTTTGAAGAGTACTTCTCTTCTATAACGAAATAAATAAAATAGAAACCTAGATATCACACCTGAGGAGGTAATGGAAGCCACCAAAAACATCATCTTAACACGCGAACGAATCCTTGATCGCTAGATTAAAATTATAAAATTATGATTTCAGCACGAAACCAAGTAGAACCAATTGCGACATCTGTGAAGCAGCGGACTTCTCGGCAAATAATTTAAAATGCCGAAAGCGCCCGAAGGAAACCGTTTCTCCAGACGTCAACACTCCGGTTATCCCGGCGCGTCCCCCTGAACTCGTCTAAGAAATCAAGGCATAGCTGCTTGTCACATCTTTGCTCGACCTTTTCCGTGATTGTTAGGCCGAGATCGCGTATAGTGGAAATAAAATCCATTGTAAATAGAAAATTCAACGCAAGATAATTAAATCAATAAACAAATACGCCTTGTTTGGATGGCGTAACAAAAACCACCAGTCAACAACCTCCTTTACACCGACAACGTGGACACCATAGCCACGCAGTAAATTAACCTCAATGAATGTCATTTTGTCTCTAATCCAAGTTACATATATGCAATGAAAATGAATTCCATCATCTGAAACAGAATAGGGGTTCTGAGTGGAAGAACACATGGTGAACTTCGCCCGCAAATCTCTTGACCTAAATTTTTGTAATTTTTAAAGCATATATCATAATTTTGTTTACATTATTTTAACATGATATTCTAAAGTTAAAATTATTACATCAATACATGAATGCAAAACGTAAAGCAGCACTGGTATAACCTCACTTTCATATGAAATGCACTACCCAGAAAGAATAATACGATTGATGCGAAAATGAATTAAAATAATTGTTTATTCGTTGATGCAAAATGACGAAACTCTCAATAGAAAAAGTTGAGCCATTTAAGTTTTTCCGTCATGATAATCCTAAAATTCCACAACTTTTTATGTGGACATTAAAAAATATTTACTTAAAATTTATCAGCAGTTTTATTCTCAGTTGTCACAGTGATAGTGTAACAACACACATTTTCTTTCCAAAACTTCGGAGTTTAATAGGGGTCAAATTATCGGCATGAAAGAAGCAGGTTTATCGTTCCGCAAAATTTGAAGTAGAATGAATCGAGATCACACAACTGTAGAGAGAATATGGTCTTTCTGGTCAGAAATGTACCTTCGACATCGTCCGGCTGTAATTCCCTTGAAGTTCGGCTTCTAAGACGAATGGCTACACAGAACCGATTTTAAATAACTATTACCAGAGATTGAATAAGAGCTGTAGATCGACAGATTTTAATGGCGACCATTTATCTATGAATTGCATCTTACTGTCCATTTAGACGTCTTCAGCTAATCCCACCTCAGAAATCTGCTCATCTGGCTTGGTGTCAAGAGCGGCATTTAGAGAATGGTAAAAGGATTCGTCGATATTGAGGAGAATGAATAAATTTAGAGTTTGTTGAAAGACGTCATACAGCTTTAACATCGGGTGGCATAGTATGGGGTGTAATCTCGGATGAAAATTATCTTTGGTGTCCATTCCAGGTATATTAAACGCTCATGGATACATTGATAATGTCTTGGATCACGTAGCGGTGCCACTTATGCAGACACTACCTAATGGGATTTTCCAGCAAGATAACGCTAGACCACACACGGCAAATATTACAAGGGTGTTCTTGGAAGAAGTCGATTTGCAAATATTGCTCTGGCCAGGTCTCCCGACTTAAACCCCATCTGGGACATAATGAGTAAAACAGTTCGCAACATTCCTAGACCTCCTGAGAAATTAGATGATCTGAGACTTCAGTTAGACGTTGCTTGAAAGGAGATGCCTCAAGCAGATATAGTCCATTTGATTCTAAGTATGCCTAGAAGGGTAAATTATTGCATTGCTGTGCGAGAAGATGTAATTCATTATTAATTTTTTCTGTTAAATAAAAAAAAAATCTTTCGATAATTTAATCATTTTATACTAACATATAAACAATTATTTTCACCAAGTTTAGCATCAATCGTATTATACTTTCTGGGTGGTGCATTTCATATGAAATCGAGTATATATAGAATAAGCCATGTCGGATAACGTGACTGCCTGTGCAATATCCTTCTCTATGTCAATCGCTGAAGTCATCAGGTGATGATGCCTCGGTATACAACCACCCACGCGGACCGTTTGCATCTCATTGACTCTACTTCATCAGGGACATCTCTCGAATGATCATCTTAGGTAACTTCAACGTCTATAATTACACCTTGAACTGCACATCCAGCAACAACCGAGGTCCGCACCTCATCGACCTTTTGACGTTATCTCTATTGCCAAGTATTCCCAGCGATGCTCTTATCTTTGATGAAGAACAATCCTATTCTCGACAATCGACCACATCTTTACCATCATCTTGGTCCTACGCCACTTCCACAACTACGCTGATATCTTTTTGTTTTTTTTTTATTTTCTAGGTAAGCCAAGATGACCTTCTGCGGAATTTAAAACCATTAAACTGGGAAACTGGAAGCTATTCCAACAAACTATCGATGAGACGTTGCCGCAAACCACCTTCCACCTATCAGAAATTATTTCGACCGCTGCGTCAGTGGCCATTCAAAATCGCCGAATATGCATCAACAGACCTGTCCGACCAGAAACTATCGTAAGAAACAGAAACTATTCCGGCAGTAGAAAGCGACAGGCAGCGACAAAGCGGAGTGAAACTTGCTAAACGCAAGAATAAAATTCAATACTTATTCTGCTAGATTCTTGATGGAACCATATACTCAAAATGGGTGAAGTAAAACACTTGTTTTGTTCCATGATTTTATTATCAGCTTCCTGACACGTGTTTCGATCCATTACGATCATTTTCAAAGTTAAACTTTGTACAGTTTAACTTTAAAAATGATCGTAACGGATCGAAACACGTATCAGGAAACTGATAATAAAATCATGGAACAAAACAAGTGTTTTACTCCACCCATTTTGCAAGAATAAAACTTTCCGTTAGACAGCACTCTAATTATTTATGGAGGAAAGCCCCAGCAAACCTTAAATACAGAGTCTGTGTGTGCTAGATTATGATAAAAGTTCGAAATCCTCACCGGGCAGAAAAAATACCAGATTTAATCGGCTAATAATTGACGGCCGCCATCAAGTGGATGAGGAAGTCCAAGCTTTTGCCACCACCCTAAAAACGACGTTCAATAACGCTGAGGACTTTAAGAAAAATCACAGAGAGCTGGTCATCTGCAACTGGCTTTCAGTCCTTCCACTTATCACTAGTGAAAAAATAATTGCGGCTTTTACTGATGACAATTTTATCACCGCTGACGAAGTAAGAAGCAAAATACAGCGTCACTGGAACAGATAAGATTGGTCGCGAGGTGCTCGCATAACTGCCTTCATCAGGTGCAAACTACATCGCCGACATGTTCAGGGCCTCTTCCATGAAAAAACGGCGAAGATATTATTAAAATTTTAAATTAAACACTTCATATGTATCATATTGTTGTATTTATTTTCCTGGCATATATTGTATGCTGCAATGTACAAAAATACTAAGATCTTAATGCGTTATAAACTCGGAAAATCTCCCGAAAACGTCAATTTGTATCACAGAATCGGAATGGCGTTCGAAAGAATGAACCTCAGGCACATCAACGCCTACTGCAACGGGCTTAAAATAATTCCAACTCATCGATCGGATTTAGCCCAGGGATATCCGCTCACGATGTAGCTATCCGTCTGCTACACGAAACCATACAAGCTATCAATAGGAGCTGCATGTGTTACGGCATCTTCCTAAACTTCTAGAAGGCGTTTGACACCGTATGGTAAAGTGGACTTGTGTACAAGTAGAAAATTCCCCGATTCTCGCTACAACTACAAAGTTTAATTACCAGCTTCCTCATCAATAGGAAATATCGGTGGTATAAGCGGCCGTCTGAACTCTGGTTCACACTTACAAAACTATCATACGTCCTCAAATTGAATATTCTACTCCACTTCTTATCACCGCTCCACAACATCTCGTTGACAAGCTCGTTAGCCTGGAAAGACGAATCATTCAGAAATGCATCTCTTCTATGATCAATCCAGCGAAGTCCTTCGCAATCTCTCTGAATTAACGCGAATAGAAAAGCTCACCGTATCTAAACAGCCAATTAAAATTAAACACAATGATGATCAGCTCCAACTTAGGACTACTGCAGATACTCATAATTTTGTAAACTTCGGAGTACGCATAAAATCGTTCTTTACGTTCAGAAATTTTTAATGTTGTGGAGCTTATCAAAAAGCTCCTTGTAAGCTTCAATAACTAATTAGGTAACAATCCTCCTTTCTGAATAAATTATCTGAAATAAGATATCAGTACAGATAGGAAACAGGTCTCGTAATGGCTTTGATGAGTGCCAAGAATACCAGAGGTACTGGAATAGGCATTTATGGCCTTAACCAAAACCACAGGAGCTTCATGGCTCTGGGCACAACGCCCACGATTTTACAAGCGGAAACGATTGCAATTGATATGTGCGCCAGAGAATGCTTCGATAGGCACCTAAATAGCGCGGATATATACATCTGCTCAGACAGCCAAGCCGCTTTAAAGGCCGTTCGAGCTTATAGTCACGGCTCACGGACTGTCTGGGAATGTCGAAGATCCCTCTCGCAACTGGCGAAGAACAACTTGTTGATCCTCATGTGGGTCCTAGAGCACGGGGATATTAATGGCAATGAAGTGGCCGATGAACTCGCATAAAGAGGTGCAAATGCCTCTCTTATAGGACCAGAGCCATTTTGTGGACTCCCCATGGCGCATAGAAGAGAGGTAGTGAAAAAGGGGAAGAGGACAGAAGACGTAAGTATTGGAACAATCAAAACGACTCATGAAACTCGATCACAGCCACAAGGTGCTTGAACTCACAAGGAACGAGCTAAGAAAGCTAAGAACATTCACCGGATTCATGACAGGGCACTGTACCCTCCAATACCATTTGTGGAAAATGGGAAAAGAGGAAAGTGGAAACTGCAGATTATGTGATTCGGTAGATGAAACTACTGAGCACATACTATGCACTTAAGTTGCAATTGCTCACAAGCGTCTGTCACACTTTAGCAGGGACCGATTATCCCCCGAAGAAGTGAGCAGTATCACCCCCAAGAGAGTTACCAGGTTCACGGTGGTCGTGGGACTGCTTGTGAAGTGATTGGTTAAGGGTAGAACAATAGATCTGTTAGGTCGCAGTTCACGAGAGGCTAACACACCTCACTAGGACCCTACTTAACCTATAACCTATAATGTCTTAATTGGTATTCAATGAGCTAATTAGTCCTTGATGACCGTCATCCGCTGACGTTTCTCCGTTTAAAACAGTTATATATTAATAAATAGAAGCAACGGGATGCAATATTGAATGAACAAATAGATGTAAACTATTAACTCTCCCTAACTTTTTAATATATAAGTAATAACTGTAGTTATTACACTTTTGCCTGATGAAGTCAAAGTGGAGCAAAATAATTTTGCAACGTTTCGACATTAAAAGTCAGATTATCACTGAAAAGTAGAACAAAAGCGAGAAGACCGGTACCGATTGGCTTCAATCATTCATTAATATTCCAAATTTGTCACTGTGTAAGCCCCAAGCTAAAAGCTTAGCAACAGCTTCACAATGTGAAATCATTCTTCCGAAACTTGAATTCAGTAAAAATCAAATCAAATCAAATCAAATCATTGATTTGGTGTAAATACATGAGTTTACACAAGTATAATAGTAAGTAATAATTAAAAGTAGTCAGGCAGTGAAATTCAAAAAGAATACTAGACATTAAAATTAATAAATAAAAAGTACAATAATAAACGAATAAATTACAATCATAAAATTTAGACGAGAGCGGTGAATCTATTGGATAAACATTCTTCAATAGCATAGAATGCTTTAGATATAAAATAGTTTTTGAGGCAATTATTAAATTTGGCATTTCCCATGCCTTTTATGCCTTGTGGTATGGCGTTGTATAGTTTAGGGCCATAAAAGTTAATGCCATTTTTGGTTTTTCGTTAACCGCAGTTGAGCAGGGTATATCAGACGCCTATATCTAGTTAGATGGTTGTTGATTACATCATGAGTTGTATACTGATTAGTGTTTTTCCTAACATATGCAATGCATTTTAGCATGTACACGCATGGTAGTGTAAGGACATTCATTTCAGAGAAGGCTGGTCGGCAATCCGCCCTGTAGGGGAGGGAGGAGATTAGTCTCACGGCCCGACGCTGAATGCCAAACAGTCTACCAAGTATTGGTGAATATGTAAGGTTTGAGTGAAAATACCCGAAATAAGCAGTTTTTAGCGCAGATTGAGGCAAGGAATGGGTCAGATGCCTTAGCAAAAATATAATTTTACCAATTTTGCCAGAAACAACGTCTCCATGTGCACGCCAATTTAGTTTTTTGTCAACATTTAAACCCAGAAATTTAACAGACTGATTGAGTTCGTATGAAAACGTTAATGTTTCAGTTTTACTTGCATTAAGGACTAACTTATTTGATGAAAACCATTCCAAAACATTCGATGCTGTGATCATACTATTTTGTAGAGCGGAAGATACTTCTCTAGATTGATTAATCAGTGTGGTATCATCCGCATACAGAATGATTTCCGATGTATTTACTTGCAACGGCAAGTCGTTTGTATAAAGTATAAACAGCAACGGTCCAAGGATTGACCCTTGTGGTACACCTAAGTTAATACTGGTTTCAGTCGATAATGTGTCATTGATCAGTATCCTCTGTCGCCTATCACTCAAGTAAGAAACTAACATGTGGATGGAGATTGTAAAAATACAGCTTCCAGAGGAGAATCTCATGAGAAACGCAGTCAAAAGATTTACTCAGATCCAGGAATGATGCCACTGTAGAAATACCTGAGTTGAAACCTCGGGTCACCTCTTCCGTATGTGCAAGAACTGCGTCCTCAGTTGACATACCCCTTCGGAAACCGCACTGACAGTCGTTGAGAATATCCTGTGAATCAAGGAATAGAGTTAGTTGATAGTTAGTAATGGATTTGGTTCACTTCGCATATTTTTATATCCATGTGATATTGTATATTTTTATATTCATGTGATGTTATTTCCACCACACTGCATCCACAAAATTGAGAAATTGGACCGCACTGGTTTTGGACAACTTACATTGTCATGTGATGATTGGGTGCGCCACTACTTACGAACATAACAAGAACCATTCATCCGAGCATATTCTACTCGAATATTAAAGAAAGCTTCCGCTTCATTGGCGTCGATCTGTCAAATAGAACAATTTTCATGGACAGTGATTTTGCATCATTCACTGACACCGATCGCTCTCCAATGCTAAGCGCAACTGAGATGGATGTTGGTACAGAATACATCGCTGATGATGAAATGCCGCAAAGTGAAATAGATGGTATCAACTTAATTGAAATGGGTACACTCAATTTGGACGAAACCATCCAAGAAGTTCTGCCATTTCTGAAAGCATCGCCACGGAAAGAGAGTAGTACCCTCGACCACAGACGTGGTAAAACATAAATATTGACCACTCCTGAAATGGCTGCAAAACGCACAAATGATTTGGCAAAAGAAGTCACAGCCGCAGCCAAAACATGTGGTATTGGATGTGGTCAGGGTCGTGGATGAAGATCTTCTGCGGATAGCCAACTACCTTGGGTATCTTACCATCTACTTGTGGTGGTGATCGTAGACGTGATGGTCGTGAATATGGACAAAAAAAAGTGCCTTCGCCGTCGGATAGTGATTATGATTAGCAGGTTAATTTCCTTAATACCATTTTCATTTGTTAGTTCTAAGCACAAATTCATTTTTTATTCATTTTTCTACACAAAATAACCATTTCAATCGATTTGAATATTATAAATTGCACCTATCAAACTTAATTTATAAAAACATCCCTTCGAACGTGCAATCGGTTCTGCACCAAATTTTTGAAACGTCAAAAAATTAAAGGATTTGATAGATGTGTCATAACTCAGCACAAAAACAAGCTACAGCAAAACGGTGAGAATGTACCCGAAGCAATAAGCTCCCCATCAAACACTTTGCGATATCTAATAAAATATGGTTTTTATAGGCCAAAGTGCTTAATTAATTAATTCTGTCCAATGTTACCTCTACTTTTATTGGGAAAAATGAGAAACACTATTTATATTGTATATTTAAACAATATATCTTCGAACGTTATTAATTCAATCACGTTATCCCAACAACTAAAAACATTAACCACCCCAATGTAATACATACGACAAAACGATATTCCGAACATTTCCGCCCTTTCAAACCTAATCAAAATCACAGTTCGTTTTCCAAACATAGTTTAAAGTGCAAACACGCCTTTGCCGAAACTGAAAAAATAAAAATGTTGGATAACTGTACAGAAGGAACTAAGCTCAATCTATTGGAAGCAGCCGAATTACACAAAGAAAATAATAATCGACATGTTAATCTAGAAATTTGATTCTGAATTATCTTCACGTAAGATATGATTAAAACTTGATTAAGATACTAATACTTTTATTTCTGTTTCGTAAAACATGTAAAAAATTATTGTAAAGAAAGTGTTAGCGTTTTTATCAAGTACATGTTAATCTGTTAATTGACCAAACGGATTTAGTATTTGCGCCACTTTTCAATTTACTTTAATTACCGAAATATCCGAAATTTCACCTCAATTCAATTCACTATAATTACCGGAAAGTACAAAATTATATCTACTAATCTTAAAAAGTTCTGTTTTTTTCTTCACGCGTACTTTCTTAATAATTTGTATTCACTTCATATCGAAACACGTCGAAACTTAAGTCGGGAAGTTTTGTTTATAAATATTCAACAAATACATTATTTGTAGTAAAAAGAGATAGTGTTTTATTCTGTGTGATTATATTTCTTTTATAAATTACACTGCTCATGGATAGTTGCCAAAAATGTGTGTTACTTCTGAATATTTTCACAAGTAATACCATAAGTGATGGCAATTTACTCGAATAAATTTTGTTTTTGCATGAAAGTTTGTTGCTTAGCGATTTTAATGAGAGCAACTGTCACGAAAAAAATCACAAGCCGCCAGGCGAGTGATTTTTTCTATCAGTTGCTCGAATAAAAATCGCGAATAAGCAACAAACTTGAATGCGCTAAAAACAAAATTTATTCCGATTTAATTGTCATCACGAATGGTATTTGGAAAGACTATTCCACGACTTGAAACGAATATCGGTGGATGGTTCAATAATTATATTAAAATTTCTATGATATATCTCCTGCAGTATTTTAGTCGAAAAATTCGACATTGATTAAATAACACCTCCCTTATAATGATTTGCATTTACCTTCTTCATATTATACGCCCAGTCGTCATAATCGCGGCAAGAGTTTTCATTGAAGTTTTGCTAACAACTGGTAGTTTTTATCGGCGCAGAATTCTTCAAATCGTTTCCAAACACACGATCTCGATTTAGTTTTATTTTTTGGTACAGAACTTGCCACCATCGCATTTATTTTGGATGATGAAGTTTTACCAAACCTTTTGATTTTATAACCTACTTGCAACTGACATACGCATAAACAACGTTTTTCGCTTTTTTATCAAGGCTAATTCAATTCATTTGTCGGGAAATAGCTAACTTCAGGTTATTCAGGTGAATAAATAGCAAGTTGGTGTTTATTCACTTATAAATTGACGTGATTGGCTAAAAAATAACACATGCCTCCTTGTCATTGGCTACATGCAATAGGAGTGGAATAGTCACTAGTAATCACTTTTATTGTATTGTGATGGCTTGGATAAAAGCAATTACTTGTTTATCAGTAAAATATAAAAGAATTCACCCAATGGCAAACGCAATAATAGTAACTTTTTATTAAAGCAAATATGTTTCTTAAATAACTACCTAACAGCTTTCTTTGTATGTTCTTTAATATAATTCAATCTAATAGAAATTTCAATCATGCACAAAAATAGACGTAGAATTACTTTATTTTATTTTTAGCGACTTATTTGTGTTAATATTTTTAACATTTTCACGCAACACATTCACATTCAACTAACTGCCGGAATTGTTAATTTTGTGTAAATTACTATATATGTAAGATAGTTTGCATTTAGTATTTATTTTCCGCTGTGTTAACGCAACCATTTATAAAAACTTTCAAAATATAAATTAATGTTTAAGTTATGAATTATATCGTGGAAAAGCGCCAGTTAATGTTTACAAGATATTCCACTCTACCCCAATGCTACTTTAATTACACTGCTGCCATTAAAAGTTTCACCAACCTGCTTGCCAAATATAGCTAATTTGCTCGCGCAAAGAAATGCTTTTTATTAATGCTGTTATAATTGCCGGTATTCAATTTAGATCTCTGTAATAAACTCTTAGCGAATTTAACTTAAAGTAAATACTTTTTATTAATTAGTTATAATTCATTAATTTGTGAAAACTCCTTTAAAAAAAACGATGAAATAAATAGTTAAATGTTTATAATTTACATACGTAAATAAAAAATTAATAACATTGGATAGCTTAAAATACTATGAATTTACAAATATATTGAAGTCTCATTTCAGAAACCAGTAAGATTGTGTGTTACTTAAAAACGTATTTATATTTGAAGATTCGTTGATATAAGTTCTTTATTTTCAGAAATAATGAATATTAAATATTATTCTTTTATATTGGAGTTAAATTTTTGTTTTCGTTTAAGTGTATACAAATGTATTATAAAGATATTTATTTAGAATCATTTAGAATACCTTGTGCTTTATTATAAAAAAAAACAGTAAAACAGTTTTAAACTATTTAGAAGGACAGAAATCCTGAACTAATATGTATGCTAAAAATAATAATTATTATACAAGAAGATTAGAAGAACAAAAATAATACTTAAAATTTGCTAGGGTGACTATAATAGTAGTGAATTAATAGCATAGGCAAAGACATTGCAAGTTTATGGACGTGGCATCAATTAATCATTTATAATTACTAAATTTTAGCAATAAATTATAACATTACGCATATTAATTTACAGTTTTTGTTAAGAGAAAATATAAAAGCTCTTAAACATATTATTTAAAAGAATAAACTTTCTATTTCTATAGTAATTACATTATTAAATAAATAGGTGCCTATTTTAGCTCCCTTATAAACAGGTTCAATCTACTGATAAAAAGTTAACCCCTAAAAAATTCAAAAACTCACCTACCTCGGCTAAACCATCCGCCAAATGGAGTTTTGTTTAAATGCCTATAGTCACATTGGATAAGGTTAAGAAGAATAAACGTTCACATGAAACACCAATTATTAACCACAAATATTTATTGCAATAACAACGTATACTGATTTAACATAATTGTTTATTAATGATCACAATTTAGAAAGCAACACGTCTATCCTTTGAGCTAGCAATATGAGTACTAATCTGTGGCACATGGTGATGATAAGTATTCATCCGCAAAAACGGACCAACAGGTTTTTTTTAGAAAAAAAAAACCGAATACAGTGATTTCAATCTGTATAACTAGATTGTGTCAACGCCGTGGTCAAAATTGAATATGGTATTATGGTACTTATTGCTAAATGAGTATTATATAGGTGAGAAATTAATAACAATAAAAACTGCTACCAATTATTTATAAATAATAATAATAATATTAACTTTATTTTTAAATTCAAAAGTTATCTTCAAGAGATAAGAAAGAGTATATTAATAAAATGAACACTTTGATTGCATCTAAAAATTAATTTCTCTAAAGAAAGATCGTTCATTAAAATTAGAAACCAAATTCCAAAATTTTAAAAAGTATCACAGTATTCTTCCCAGATTTTGAGAAATTATAAATCGTCAATCAGAATCTCTTATCTAATGGTCTCATTCAAATCTATAAACTAGACATGTAGTTTCGTAAATTAGGAGTGCTATAAGAGGTCTAGCAATCAATAAACAATGTAAATATTTGTAGGTGTCTGTGTACTTAAGGGGGGAAATACATGTAATCGGTCATAAAAATAGCCTTTTTTGAGATTTTTTTTTGATAAACTAAAAGAGATACAACCTCACACTTTCTGGACTTTATTGGGCATATAGTAGACTGTACTTTTAGAAAAAAAAAGGATACAAGCAGAAGCAACGCGGAATTATCGGGAAAATACAGACGCAAATATTAACAACATTAAACTTAAATCAATCCCAAGGAAAGCATTCGTTTTCGTATCCAGGATAAACCCACAAACAAAAGAAGAAGATGTGGCAAATTTTCTTAAGATCGATTTCCCTGAAGTATGCTGTGATATGGTCAAATCAAAACACCCTCAATATTTCACATCCTTTAAAGTCACCGTAGACTTGGAAAATTTTGACAAGGTACTGGACCCAAATAGATGGCCACTTGGAGCATATATAAGCAGGTTTTTTCATCCCCGACTGACGGAAAGAAGAGTGAAATAAACCATTTATATGACCTCTTACTGCTTAATTGCAGATCATTAACCCAAAATAAAGCAAATATTATTAATTGTGAATACTTATTTAATAATAATAATCTAAATTTTTTATGTTTTACCGAAACATGGTCAGATTCAAAAGTAAATCTCGACTTAAATTTTTTTCCGGGATATGCAAAGAAGTCAAGTTATAGCCGATCTTCAAAAAAGAGCAGGCGGAGTAGCAATCTGGTCTAAAAATAATTGTACCACGAGTAATATTCCCATGTCAAAATACTGTGTAGAAGAACATTTTGAAATATGTGGACTAAAATGGACTGCTGATGACAACTCAACAATCATTCTGGTTTGTTATAGGTCGCCCACTGGTAACCTGAATATATTCTTAAATAAACTTGATGAGGTTCTTGGTGCTTTATACAAAACAAATAGAAATATTGTAGTATGCGGCGATTTTAATATTGATCTAGTTAGAGATTCTTACAATTACAAGCAACTAACCAATATATTTGATAGTTATTTTTGTTTAAATCATGTACACGAGCCAACACGCAAAAACAAATTATTGGACCATACATTCTCTAATTTACGAACATCTATTGAATCTAAGGTGATTGATAACATCATTTCAGATCATAGGACAGTACTGTTTAAAACAAATGTAATACATACGGTAACTACTAAACAAATTAAATCTATATGTAGGGACTTCTCAGAATTAAATAAATTGGCATTTTTAGATTCATTGCTAAATGAATCCTGGGATGACGTTTACTCAAAAAATAATATTGATGAAGCCTATGATGTTTTCTCTGAAATATTTTTATTTAACTTTAATAAACATTTTCCGGAAAAAATAACATCCAAGCAAAACTCTGATAAAAGGTGGGTAAATGAGGACATTAAAAAATCTAGCATTAGATTAAAAGAAATATTTCATCTGAAAGTTATTTTTCCAGAACTTATAGACCAATATAATCAGGAGCGACAAAATCATTTTGCTCTAGTAAAAAAAATTAGATGTGAATATTATCAAAATAAAATAACCAACTCAAATAATAACATAAAAACTTTATGGGAAATAAATAATAGTATATGTAATAAACACAAAACACATAAAAATATTAAAATAATGGAAAAACAAACCAACATAACAGATCCACTAGACATAGCTAATAAATTTAATGACTTTTTTAAAAACATACCACTTACAATTACCAGCAATATCACACTATGTAAAAATGAAATTTATTTAGAAACTGTCAATCCGAACACCATGTTTTTATCTCCGACATCGGAGTCCAAAATATTTGATATCATTCAAAACAAATTAAAAAACAAGAAATCATCAGGTCCAGATGAAGTTCCCATATTTATTATAAAATATGTTGCTTTATCTATAGCTACCCCAATATCATACTTGATAAATTTGTCATACACAACTGGCTCTTTTCCAAATGCATTGAAATTAAGTTCAATAGTGCCAATTTTTAAAAAAGGGGACGAATGTTTGTTAGAAAACTATAGACCGGTAGCTATAGCACCAGGTTTTAGTAAAATTTTTGAATATAGTTTTCTATACAGACTGGAAAAGTTTATCCTAAAATATAATCTTCTTTCGAATAATCAATACGGATTCCGCGCCAAAAAATCGACCAATTCGACAATGTACTCATTTTATGAACACATTATTAAATACATTGAAAAGGGGCAATATCCTGTTGCGATATTATGCGATTTAAGTCGTGCTTTTGATTGTGTTGATCATGGCCTACTCTTAAATAAGTTAGAGAAGTATGGAATAAGAGGTGCAGCTATTCAATGGCTCACTAGCTTTTTAACAAGCCGGTAACAGTTTGTAAAAATAAAGCACCAAGACCCTAATAACCGTATTAGATATTTTAACTCCTCCAAAACGACCGTGAATATTGGTGTGCCTCAAGGCTCAATACTAGGACCCGTTTTATTTATCCTTTACATTAATGACTTGAAATCCTACCTCCCGAATGATGTAAATACAATTCTTTATGCAGATGACAGTTCTCTGATCGTTTCGGCTGAGAATTCCACGCTTCTTGAAAAAAAGTGCAATCAAACACTAAAACTTACAGCGGAATGGTTTAATAATAATTTATTACACCTAAACAATAAAAAAACTACGTATTTATGTTTTCATCACTATCAATCAAAATCAAATATTAACATTGATTTAGCTATAGCAGGTGATTCTTTGGTGTACTCAAAAGGTAGTAAATTTCTAGGTTTACATGTAGATGACAATATCAACTGGAAAAGCCACTGTACTATAGTTATATCAAAATTAAATTCATTATTATTCCTATTCTGAAATCTCAAAGATATACTTACCATACAACAATTGATTGTCATTTACTTTTCTCAAGTAGATTCAAGGCTCAGATATGGAGTAGCGTTCTGGGGATATTCCAAAATGGGCCCAGACGTGTTTATTTCTCAGAAAAAAATTATAAGAACAATATTAGGAGTGTCCCGAACTACATCATGTAGAGAAATATTCAAGAAGTATGGAATTCTCACTGTATGTTGCCTATACATATTAGAAATATGTATATATGTTCATTTGAATAAAGAGGGGTGGGTAAGAAATGGGCACCTACACACCTATAATACCAGAATTAGAGATAAATACAAATTACCAAACAATAAATCGGTTAAAGCAGAAAACTTCCCAATGTGTATGGGAATTAAATTATATAATGTATTGCCAAATGAAATCACAAACTGTCCAACAAACAAGACGTTTAAAATAAAGCTAAAATTTTTTTTTGAAATTTAAAAATTACTACACTATTAAAGAGTATCTTGACGATATGACTTCAGCCAGATAATGTAATTTTTGCTTCATTTTGGGTTTTCATGTTGTCTTTTAAACTGTTTCTTCTTTATTTATATCTTTTATGTATTTGTATTTTATATATTTAATTTGTATAACTTAACGATTCCAATACTGTACTATGTACTGTCAACAGGATTAAATTAAATAAATTAAAAAAATTTGTAGTCTTTCCGCTATTTGGTTAGCCCTCTATTCAACCGATTGTGCCGCCATGTTGGAAATACCGACTAAATTGCTGAAAAAAAAGTTCAAAGTTAGACTCTTTTTTCGGATTTCGTAGGCCCGTAATAATTATTTATTATTAATTTTTTTCTGATTTCGAAGGTTCATTTAGAACAACATTTTATTAGCTGTTGAGCAGACAGAAATTCAAGTGATTTGAATAAAAATTGACAAAGTTATCGTGTACGCCAATTTCAAAAACATGGTTTCGAGAAAAACGCGTTTAAAGTTTTAAGTTTAGGAAACGAGTAATTTGTGTAAACTTGTAATTAAACGGCGATCCCGGGACACAGAGAGTGCCTTCCTCACGTTCATAGAAGTAGTTAAGCTCGGCTTAAGCCTTTTTTCTGGCTGTTCTGGCTTCCTTGCTCCTATTTAGCCATCGCCGCTCTTAACGGATTTATCGGACGTCGTCGTAGTTGTCAACGAAAATCTTAGTATTTTGGCCAATGATACATTCCATCCCTTCTATAATTTTGCAGAAACCTTTGTATCCTTCGTTGAATGTAATAGCAGTGATATATATCGCAATTTGAACGATTTTGTAGCCGCAGTTCAAATGCTTCAGTTCCTTCGGTGCTGATTCCCTTTGAACTGTCTTTTTTTCCGTCTACTTGCACGATGACACTAGTCCTTATTACGTTTCTGATACATTGTTCACGGCAACAATCACTGCGACGGTAAAACAAACAAACAACGATTGTTTGTATTTCCATAGACTATAAGATAAAATCGGCTCATAACACGGAGGTAGAAACTCTGTTATATGTCCGTGAATACTTTTGCGATCACTTTAATATTTCGTTGAATAAATCTTAAATGCATAAGGAAGGTTTTTATGCAAAAAACAAAAAATCGAAAAAAAATTTTTCTTACATGTGTTTCCCCCCTTAAATGCATCAATTGCTACAAAACATTCAGCGAAAAAATCACTCGCTTTATCTAAACACATTAAATGCACAACAATACAAAAATAAAATAAAAATTTAAATTCTTCTACGTTAATAGCACCTTCTCCAATATACCTATTAAAAAGCGCCTAGAAATTATTTAAATTTTACCAGATAAAGTATATTTCAATCAATTAAATAAAGCGGAATTTTATCAATGTTTAGAAACCTGTGTGAAGCAAAATTATATTAATAGGATATTCATTAAGCCTATTTTTAGTTTCAGATTTATTTTTGGCCAAAATTGAAGAAAAGATTTTCTCATTAGGTTTTGCTAAAAATCATATTTTCTTTTTATGCAGATATGTTTACGACATAATATTGTACAAGACCATATTTTAATGGAAATTACTATGGAACGTACAAAAGATTTGTATGTGTGCTGAATCGACACCCTAGTCACATCCTGACAGCATCCTTTAAATGTTTATGCCTTTTTCCACACTTGTTGTAATTTAGGTTATATACGAAATCCATAATATTCTAAATATAGGGTCTTTATTAAGCGCTTTCTATTTTTATATTTAAATAAAACAAAGTGTGTGTAAGATATCATCAAAATCTTTTATTCGTTTGAAAGGCCCATTGTGTGTCAAATTTTCCATGACTCTGGCGTATAAATCAGGCTGAATTTGACCGATGGCATGTGTTATGTTGGCTTTGAGGGTCGCTGTGATTTGTTGCCTATTCACATAGTCATGCGATTTAAGAAAACCCTACAAGAAAAAGTCAAACGGATTAAATCATGGACCAGTTCATATCACCTGCACGTGAGATGACTCAAATCGCTCGTGCAGAATGTCCAATATGGCATGAGCTGTGTGGCACGTGGCACCGTCCTGTTGAAATCACATGTCATTGGGGTCCATATCATCCAACTCAGGCTAAAAGAAGTTGGTAATCATCGTCCTATAGCGCCTGGCCAACGTTGTTCTCAAAGAAATATGGACAGGTGATGCCGCCAGCCCAAAATCTATACAAAACATTTACTTTTTCTAGATGCATTAAACGCTCTTAGATCTCGTATAGATTTGCATCGTCCCAAATTCGACATCTCAGCGGCGATGTTTTCGGCAGATCTTGCATTTCGTCATCGTACTGGACCAGAGCAATTAAATTTATTCACCACACACCGACTAGTCTTTTCGCTAGAGTGGCCGTAAAATGGGCGAAGCATACGAAACAAGAAAATTCAACAACTAAATAAGCGGAACGTTGTTCGAACAGAACATTTTGATAAAAGATTTGTATCATGTTCACGTGTTGAACGCTATATCTGTCAATAATAATAAATAATAATTAATCAAATATTTACACAAATTTTACAAATTTTAAGCATAATGCTTAATACATCGAATATAAAATAAAATAAATATCTACAGTTATAGATAGAAGTAGAAGAAATTCTCCAGAATTCCAATAAATGGAAACATTCTATATGGGTTTGACTGGAAGAACATTCCGAAGAATGAAGTCCGCCTGTGATTCCTGTGCTCAAAATTTAGTGTATTTTTTATTTATGTGTATATTATTATGTATTTTGTTAACAGGTAATCCAAAGCATCACAATAAACAATAAACAATAAATAATGATTTGGCAAAACAAATTATAAAACAAGACAAAATAACAAGTGAAAATAAAGTATGTACTTACAAATATTGCAAAAAAATGATTAGAAGAGATATTCTAGAGTGCAGTGTACGAGGGTAGATTAAAAAGTTTCCGGAATAGGCAAGACATGGCGCGCGTATCGTGAAATTCTTATGATGGTTGTCAAGGCTAACCTATTATAGGTAAGCTGTCAAATTTTCAGACACGTGCGTCGTTCCGTTTTTGTTTACTAGGATATCTTGTGAAGCAAGTCAGGCAAAAATTGATAAAAACGAATTTCGTGCAGTCATCAAACATTTCTGGATGGATAAGAAAAAGGCGACAGAGATACGAGATATTTTGCAGAAAGTTCATGGCACATCCACACCAAGGATGAACCACGCAGTGGACGTCCAAAAACGGCCACAAATGAAGAAATGGTCGACAAAGTCCATGATCTCGTGTTAGCCGATCGACGAGTGAAGTTGCGCGAAGTAGTAGAGACCACGGGCATCTCATATGAACGTGTGCAAAATATCGTGCACGAACATTTGGGCATGAGGGAGCTGTCGGCGCGATGGGTGCCGCGTTTGCTGACTATGGACAACAAGCGAAATCGTGTGACCACTTCGAAAGAGTGTTTGGCCTTGTTAAAGCGTAATCCAACGGATTTTTTTCGCCGATTCGTGACCGTGGACGAAAAATGGATCCACCACTACACACCAGAAACCAAGCAGCAGTCGAAACAGTGGATTTCTCCAGGCGAATCTACTCCGAAGAAGGCAAAGACTGTCCCATCGGCTGGAAAAGTCATGGCCACCGTTTTTTGGAATTCGCAAGGTGTGATACACATCGAATTTTTGCAGAAGGGTAGAACTATCACGGGACAATATTTCAGCGATTTATTGGATCAATTCAACGGCATATTGAAGGAGAAATGGCCTCATTCGCAGCGGAAAAAAGTACTCTTCCACCACGACAACGCGCCGGCCCATTCATCCCGAATCGCCAATACTAAATTGGTTGAATTGGGCTACGAGGTGGCGCCCCCGTACTCTCCAAACCTGGCCCCGTGCGACCCATCCATCCAGAAATGTTTGATGACTTCACGAAATTCGTTTTTATCCATTTTTGCAAAAGTGCCTGACTTGCTTCACAAGATATCCTAGTAAACAAAAACGGAACAAATTATGTAAATAAAAATAAAAAAATCAAAAAGAACGCGCGTTTAAGATAGATTTTGACAAACAATATGAAGACAAGTTTAAGGGTCCCCATTTATGGCCAGATGATCTAAATCTGCAGCGCTATTCTTTTTTTTGTGGAACGCAAAAAGCAATATCGCCAAGCTAAATTGTATTTTGGTAGTCATTTATCGCGCACTGAATAGAAATAACGGTTTTCTTAAGGGGAGGTTTTCATCAAGCTCGACCAAAAAATTGATTTTTTTTGCTTAAAAAGTTAGTAAATTTCTTGTAGAATACGCGAAATCCGTTTTGATGAAATTATTTTTTTTTTAAGTTATAGTAAAAAACCGGAAGCACCTTTTTACGCGTAAATGGAATTTACGAGTAAACGAAATTCGCGTACCAAAACTTTAATCGCGTTTTTCTCGAAACCATGTTTTTGAAATCGGGCGACACGATATCTCAAAAACTACTGCATATATCGCTACTTCTCTTTTTAAAGTGTATTAAATTTAAGGGATCCTGAACCTAAATGCAGATGACTATTGTTATTATTTTAATTTTTATATCACTTTTAAAAGCCAAAAAATATACGAAAAAGAATTTTTTTTCAAAAGCCCACCATTTTTTAAATTTTTAACATTTTCTTAGCTGAATAGGTTCAAGATCCAGTAAATATCATTTATTTTGCAAAAAACTTTCAGTTTTTGATTTCAGATGATGTTTGGAAGCTCTGCAGTGTTACCCGCTATAAAAATTTGTAAACATACTTGAAATCATACTTAATAAGTACAAAAAAACTTGAGTGCTTTATTTACTTCCTTTCGTGGAAAAAACATTCGAGAAAATCATGTTATTTTTGGGTCGCTAGATGAGAACCTGCCCTTAAAAATAAATCAACAAATACTGCATTTTTTGAATACATATCTATGGTGACGGATGTCTTGGAGGGGGCAGACAGCCTAATGGGTATTTTTCTCGACCTATCCAAGGCATTTGATACCATGAATCTTAAAATACTCCTAAATAAATTAGAACATTATGGAATACGTCTGTTATAATTTAATAAAAACATACTTGGAAAATAGAAAACTAATTGTAAAAATTAAAAACTCTTTCTCCACAGCAAAACATACTAACAATGGTGTGCCCCAAGGGAGTATTTTGGGGCCAACACTCTTTATTATATAAATAAATGACTTTCAGAACATCACTAACACTAATAATGAAATGATGGTAACTTATGCCGATGAAACAAGTGTCCTTACTAGGAGTAAACATTTGGAGGATCTAATACAAATATCAGACAACATATTTGCAAGTATACAAGAATGGATGGCTGCAAATAAGTTAATACTAAACAAAAATAAAACTAAGGTGATTTTTGAAACAAAAAATAAAAACACACAACTTTCCGATGTCCACCTTAACAATGTTAAAATACTAACGTCATATTATTAGGAGTATGTATTGATAACAAATTAAATTGGAAAGGGCATTGTATGAAACTATTTCAAAATTAAATTCATTATGCTACACCTTAAGAATCTTAAAGAAAATATTTGTTATAAAGACATGAATAATGCTATACAAGTCAAATTTTGAGTCTATAGTACGATATGGCATATGTTTTATGGTGCAAGTAGTCTCAGTTATCAAACATTGGTTTACAAAAAAAAAGCATTAAGAATTATTTTCGGTCTAGAATACTAGAATATACCCGGCTACTTCAAAAAAGCTGTTTTATTAACATTTTATGGCATTTACATATACGAATTGCTTATTTTTAATTACAAACTTAAACTTAGCTTTAGTGATTATTCAAAAACTCATTCATACAATAACAAATGATTGTAAATACCTTTTATATATCACACTTTTATCTTTATTGTGAAAATCTGTCGAAACTATAGTTACAATTAAAATAAAAGTGTGTGATATATAAAAGGTATTTACAATCATTTATTAATAAGAATGTATCACAAAGTAGAGGCCTCCACAATTACTCATTGATACAACACCAGAATTAGTAATTATTATAATTTTCCAACCCACAAATTAACTTTATTTGAAAAGTCGCCAAAGTATAGTACAATTAAAATATTTAACAAACTCCCAACACATATAAAAAATATTACGAATTTAAAAGATTTTAAAACCAAATTAATCAATGACCTTCTGGAAAAAGAAACATACACATTAAACTATTTCTGAAAACAAATCATATTTAATTTTCCTGTTAAATTATTCATATCCAGTAATGTATTTAAATATTAAATCCTTTTTTAGTTTTAAGCTCATTTTTTCTCTCGTTCTTTATTTCGGTGGTTTTAATTTAATTTTATATTTCGATATTTTAAGGTTTTGATGTTGATGTAAATCATTATTATGACGTGTTCGATTTAAGTTATGTTATGTACTTGAATAATAATAATAATAATAATAATAATAATAATAATAATAATTGTCTTTTATTTCAACAAAACATAATATATAATACAGAATACATACATTGTTTACAACATAAAATATAAAATAAAATAAAACTTTTAATTTCATATTTATGTGTGTAGAAATATGGCGAAGTTCAGCTTTACATACAATATGTTAGCTGTTTTTCAACTTAACCTAAGACATTAAAACTTAACATTCATCTGTTCGAAAAGCGATAGATAGTGCACTACAATTAAAAAAAAGATCATTCTCAACAATTTATACATTAATAAAACAATTTTTATAGAGCAGAACAAATTTTTGTTTACTAAATTCTAATATATAAGTCGGGCATTGGTTTATTATTTTACAAATTTGATAAGAAAAAAACGACAGAAAAAGGCTGTTTTATGCTTAGGGGGTGTTAATGTACCTTTAAATCTAATGTTAATATTGTGAACGTCTCCTCTGTATGATATTTTATTATGTAGATACTGAGGACACTTGTGAGTAATTATTTTTTTAAATAATAATACTTGGTGTATTTGTCGTGTTTGTTGCATACTTAGCTATCCTAGTCCTCTTCTTTTAGCCGTAACTGGTTGCCTTCTAGGTATTCCACATACGAAACGTACACAGCTATTTTGTAATTTTTGAATTTTGTTAGCGGTTGCAACATCTAGACACGGCCCGTATAACACATCGCAATGAGAAAAGTTTGATAGCACAAGAGATTCACAAAGAATTTTTTTGCAATTCCGTGGTAATAAATGCCTAGAACTATACAATATTTTTAATTGATAAAAGGCCCGTTGGCAACATTTTGCAACATAACTTTTAAAACGAAGATCTTTATCTATTGTGACTCCCAGCACATTAACTTCACTCTGAAAAACTATTGGTACATTATTGATACAAATTGTCCCAGTTATATATTCCATTGCAAGTTCCCTCGTTTTTTTTCTTCCAAAAACCATGGCACAAGACTTATTCGGATTTAAAAATAATGAATGGTTATAACAACCTTTATATAAGTTCTGCAGGTCTTCATTTATCTTATTACAAGCGCCTGCAATGTCGTCATTTTGGAAAGATAAATATATTTGAGTGTCATCTGCATAATATTGCGATGAACAGAATTTAAGATATTTTGTAAAAACCGACGAATATATTATATAAAATAAGGGGCCGATGATCGATCCCTGGGGTACCCCACTCTGGACGGATAATGGTAACGAAATATAGTTACTAGTAACAACTCAAACCAATGTAATTTAGAATGGCAAGCAGAACATTATGATTACAAATATACTTTAAGATCATGATTCTGTTATAGGTACAAAATGAAGTTCCTCAACCCCAATTTTGTTTTTATTATAAAATTTTACCAAATTATAATTTTCATTTGTCATAATGGAATTGACAAAGAACTCATTTAGTTTATTCGCATCTTTTAAATTTTCTGGAATTTCAACTTTGGGCTTCTTTTTATAAATATCCAGTTTATTAAAAGATTGCCACATATTACTGCCAACTCGTAACTGATATTCAACAAACGCTTTCTTTTCATGCCTGATTAAAGATGTAACTGCATTACGAAGATTTTTATAAAATTCCCAGTGTCCACAGAACTTAGTCTTCTTATATCTACTTAATGCAGCATTGCGATCTGAAATAAGCTTTTTAATAGTTTCGTTAATCCATGGACTGCACTTTTTAGTGAAACGACGAGATATTAAGGGAACATGTAAGTCATATAGGGTCAATAAATTTTGATTTAAGAAAAGTATTTTCTCATTAATATCATCTATGTCAAAAATATTATTCCATGGTATAGATTCCAGATCCACTTTGAATTGATTATAATCTAGTGTGCTGTAGTCTCTATATGTTCTAATAACACTTGGCTCACTTTTACCCAAAATATTTAAAGTGCAGTGTACAAGTTCGTGATCAGATATCTCTGGCACATTGACAGTATCCAATGCCGTAACTATAAGCGATTTAGAAGTGATTATTAAGTCCAATAATGATGATGTTGTAGCCGTTATACGAGTTGGAGACTGCACGCTCTGCTTCAACTCGAACACTTCAAGTACATTTAATAAATCACAAGTAGGAATGCCATCAAATTTTAGCAGATCGATATTCAAATCTCCAACACATATTATATCGGTAGAATCAATACATAATTCTGTCAATGTTGATTCGAAAATATCAAGAAATTGTACATGTGAGCATGATGGTGGTCTGTATATAACTCCTAATCCGTATTTAATTTTATTTAAAGTAAACAGGACCCAAATTTGCTCTATATCCTGAGAGGTTATAAGACGTCGCACCCGGTATTTATTTTATTTTATTTTTATCTATTCTGCCTATCACTTCTAAAAAGGGTGTACCCATCAATATTAACTAAAGGGTGTCAATATCATTATGAAGCCAGGTTAAACCAAAGAAATCAAAATTATATTCTATAAGAATATTTTTTATATAAGCAATTTTGAGTATTAGAGACCTTATATTTAAATAAATTTTACATATATCACTATATTTTTCCTAATTTATTTTCAATTTTTAATTTTTGAAATGCATGCAAATGGATATCGCCAATAGAATAACTATTATTATAAACTGAATAAATTTTTCTTCAACAATAATAATAATAATAATAATAACTAATAAAGAAATGTTCACAAGTCCAAAACAAAAAATACATAGCATATACTTACATAAACCAATCAAAAAAGGTTTTATTTTAGTTTTGTAAATAACTAAAATAAATCATTAAAGAATTCGTCAAAGCTATAATAAGCTTTTTTAAATAAAATCATATTTAAATTTATTTTAAGCGCTGGATAATCAAGCGATTTTAGCTCTGTAGATAATTTGTTGTAAAATAGTGGACCGTAATAATTTATTCCACTCCTAGATCTATATATCCTTGTATACTGTACAGATACATTATCTACTGACCTAGTATTATAATGGCGGTCAAATGTTAAATAATTTGAAATATTCTTTTTAACATAAAGAATACAGTTCAATATGTACATGGCAGGAACAGTCAATATGTTATACTTTTTGAAATATTCCTTGACATCTGATTGATATTCTAGTTTGAACATGATTCTCACACATCTGCGTTGGAGTTTAAACACACGAATAATATGTGGCGAGTGTCCCCAAGATATGATGGCATAGTTAATATGTGTCTCAATTAATGCACAATAAGGGGTTAATACAGTGTTAATAGAACAAAATTTAACAAGGTTTTTCATTAAAAATATATTCTTGGACATATTTAGACACAGCCTATTGATATGTTCAGACCAAGTTATACCAGGATCTAGCGTAACACCAAGGAATTTTATTGCCTCTGATTTATTAATTGAATGTAGGTTTCTTAAGGAAAAATACATTAAAGCAGTTTTGTCTTCATTAACTGTAAGGAAATTTGCAGAAAACCAATCCTTAATATAAGTTTTATATTCTTCTAATAACTGCGTTAATACTTGTAGATTCTTATTACTCAGACTACAAGTAGTATCATCTGCATATAGTGTCAAATGTACTGACTTATAACAAGTAACAATGTCATTAATAAAAATTAGGAATAACAAGGGTCAGAGGACAGAACCCTGCGGAACACCTGTTGTTATTAATTCTGGTTGAGAAAAAGATCCATTAAAATAAGTTATCTGTGATCTATTAGTTAAATAGGAGTTGAGAAGTTTTGTAGATTCAATTGTAAGTCCGTAATATTGTAATTTATTTAACAGTATATTGTGTGATACGCAGTCAAATGCTTTTGACAAATCGAAGAAAATACTGGAAGTATAATTGTTGTCCTCAAAGGCATTAATAATAAATTCTGTTAAGTTATTAATGGCATCAACGGTAGAAGAATTTAATCTAAAACCAAATTGGAAATTATTAAAAAGATCGTTTGATTGAAAAAATGCTGTAATTGATTTTTAAGAATAATTTCAAAAATATTTCCAATGAAAGGTAAAATACTTATAGGTCTAAAGTTTCCTGTGTAATTAATATCACCTTTCTTAAATAAAGGTATAACTTTGGAAATTTTCAATGGAGTTGGAAATGCACTTTCTCTGATACATTCATTAATCAAATCAGTCAGCGGAATTAATATAATATTTATAACTAACATAATTATTTTCTTATTAATATCATAAATGTCTTTACTGTTTTTGTTCTTAAGTTTAGTAACAATATCGCGGACATAAATGTAACTTACTTCTGTAAATTGAAAGGTGATATTAATATCTTTCTGTTGTAAATAATCTAAATAATTTTTTTTGTCAGTAGTTTTTAAAGAATTCATTAAAATGAAAGGAACAGAAGCACAGTAATTATTTAGATCATTCGAAGTTAACAATGAAATAGGTAAAGAAGATTTATTTCTATTCTGATTTATTATATCCCACATTGCTTTGGGGCGATTATTTGCATTAAAAATATAAGAATCGTTGATGGATTTCTTTTTTAAGTTAATGGTTGATTTGTATGTTTTTCTAAATTCATTTAGAATTTGTTTATTATCAGTAGTTGGATATATTTTATACCAACTATTAAGAAATATTAAGTGTTCCCTCATAGTTCTCAATTCAGTATTAAACCAATTGGGAGTAAATGAGCTGTTATTTTTAAATCTCTTGTATTTCATTGGGAAAGCTAATTCAATTGCACTTGTTATGGCATCAATTAATTTTTGAAATTTAAGATTTATGTTAATGTTATGGGTTGTAATCTCCCAAGATTGTTCAGACAAGACGTTATGAAATTGAAATAAACCATAGGGTGTTATAGACCGATATTGGGCAAACTTAATGTAATGTAGCGGTTTAGTGCATTTAATTTCAACTGCAATTCCATAATGATCAGAAAGACTGGGGTCAAAAACTGCACAGTTGATATCGCTAGACTCCATATTGGTTAATATATTATCAATGCATCTAGGACCTCGAGTATTTTCTGAGACTAGTGCTTTAAAACCATTACAAGAATAGACGTATTCAAAATTTAAATGAAGTAAAACCATATTATTAAAATTAATATTAAAATCGCCAGTTATAAATACCTGGGAAATGTTAAAAGCAAGGAGGTTTTCCATTGTACACAAAAAAATGTCAAAATTGGAAGTGGGTGCTCTATAAACTGTAATAACAACAAAATTAGGGTCTAGAATTTGAACTGCAGATATTTCGCAATCATGCTCCACAGAAATGTTTACTATGTCTTCCCTATTTATACAAGGAACAGAATTATGAATATAGATCGCTGTACCGCTATGTAACATATTGGATCTACAATAAAAGGAAACACATTTATAATTTACAATCTGAACATATTTTATGTTATTAGAGTTCAACCAGTGTTCGGTAAAACAGAAAAAATGATATAAATAATCTTTTTCTGCAACTAAAAATGATTCGATTTTCCCAATTTTATTATTTAGTGATTGTATATTAATGTAAAATAAGCTGATAATCTTATTTTTATCATTTACTCTTGTTATTTTTGAATTTAATTGCTGATAATTAGTATTATGAATCACGTTTCCGACTTTTTCTTCATCAACCATGGAAAAAAATTATTTACACATACCCCTGTTGGCCAAAGAGATGAGTCTTTTAAATTTTAAATAATATTTATCGGAGCTGAAATTTTGTAAGAGCTATATTCTTGTGGATATTTAGATATTAATTTTTCGACATAAATATTACTGAAATTATTTTGCTGTAAATGTTCTTCGATATCTTTTATTGATACCGTTGGATCGACTCTGCTCACGTGGATGTGTCCCATTTTGCATACACCTCGAAATGTGGAATTTTCTTTATTGCCGTGTATAGTGTTTGACTTCTTTTTTCTTATGTTTCTTCCTCTTGATACTAGTTTAAAATCAGGTTCTGATTCTTTTACTCCTTCATTATTTTCATTTGTGGAATTAATCTTCATTTCGTTCTTCTTATTTATTTTAGTCACATGCGTATATTCAGAGACTCGAGTAAATCCATTTTTAAGCCCTTTTCAGCAAAATGAATTATCTCGAGTACATCTGTGTCATCAAAATTGTGATTATTGTTTAGTAAATGATTAGCAAAAGTTAATTTAAAAATGGATTTACTCGAGTCTCTGGAAATTTTTAAATTAAACGGAACCCTGAAATTCTAGTAATAAATGATCAAACTGTCCTAATATATACCCCTCTGTTTAACGCCATTTAAATTGTTTGTAAAATTGTTTTATAAAGTTGTTTGTAAAAATTTGATGTATAGTTTGAAAATGACAGAATATCTGTGGAAACTATAGTCACATTAAAAATAAAAGTGTGTAATATATAAAAAGGTATTGAAAATCATTTATTAATCGTATTACACAATGATTCATGTATGTATTATTCCCGTAAGATGGTTAAAGCCGGATATAACTTATACTAACCCATTATTATGCGTAATGTAACAATAGAAGATTGTGTTCTAAACTTAATAATAAATTGTCATTTGCGATAATATCCAATAACCCTTTATGTATTATACGCTTCCAAGATTTTCAAAGTACCCAATGATCTATCGAAAGTAGTTACCACAGAGTAGGCAATAAACACCAGCGATTTACGAGCGACTAATTTTAAATTGCACTTGAACTATTAACTGCAGTCCACTCTTCGCACATCTGCCCCGATTTGGATGCGCGTGTAATTAATTTCACGCGGGACAGCCCTCATAATTAATAATCTCTGCCGAATTAACACCGATTTGTAAATCATCTCTCCCTTTGATCCCAATTAAACGAAATTGCGCAGTTGCCGCCGATAACTCTCCATTAACCTTTAAATATCCATATTTCATCGAGCAGAAATAACGCCGTTGACTTTTGGATTGTGTGGGCTAAGCTTTAAATAAATAAAAATCCGAGCACGGGGATTCTTATCGGCGACAAATTGGTCGTTCAGGTTCCGAGATAGCCTCGGCTCATAATTCTCTAGTACCTACTGGCCTTTGCGTGCCCGCGAAAGAAAATAGGTGTGTTTACACAAATTTTTATTTCGTCGGAATTGAGATGTCCGCGGGTGTGTCAAGTGTCACATTTACATGGTAATCCTTGGAATCGTTTCCGTGGGATGGTAACAGCTTTAACGTATAATACAAATAATGGATTTTCGATGATTATTTTACTGAGTTTGGAAAAGTGTCACCTTTTTAAATGATCAATCGAAAAATAATTTTTTTTAAATACTACAAATATTTAAGTGAAAATTAATAGAATTAGCTTCAAATCGAGAATAAAATCCTAATATTATCGACATTTAAGTCACATCTGGCCTGTTTTAAATAATCACTTATATATTAAAAATATGAGAGTAGGAAAACTATTGGGGCCATATTTACTACCTTACGTATAAACGAAACCATATTATAACACTATCATGAAAAAATAATCATTTATATAAGAGGGTAATATTTAGTGGAAACCTTAGGGAAATCAGTACATATCACATTGTTAATATTTTCTTGAAGACTTGATCACTAAATTAGATAAATTTCAATTTATTTATAAGAATGAATGATGTTGAGCCGTATCGAATGCCTTATAAAAGTCGGTATAAATATGAACTATCTACAATACCTTCTCCAATGCATCTGATATAAATGTTTAATATAACAATAAATTAGTTAAAGTCAATTTACTTTAAAAAATCCATGCTGTCCAATAATAAATTATTGGAAACATGATCTTTGGGACTGCTAAAAAACTCAATAATCCAATAGTTTTGGTATAAAAGATTGAAATGCTACACCTCTGTTATTAACAATATCATATATCTATCTACTTTTGAATATTGGAACATTAAAGCTATTTTTGGAATGGGAAAAGTCAATTGTTAATAAATTTATTAAAAGTTTCTAAATTGGTCTGCCCCTTGTATAAACGCATCTTTATAGAAAGTATGCATGGACATCATCAGGATCCACATTACAAGATTTAGATAATGGTAAGAGAGTTAGAGTTAGAGTAACATTGAGATTACAAATATCTACTGCTAATCAGGAAGAATTCTATTTAATTTTATATATTTAAATTGTTACACATATATCGACACTATCATTAAGAGTAAGAACTAATTAGTAAATTTAGATAACACGGAATGTGGTGGGGACTTGAATCACACAACTTGTCACTGGCGCAGTTTATACCTATAGCTTTTTTCCTTGTGGCCTATGGCCTTTTGACTTAGGCATATGCCATTCAGTCACGACATGCTTGTATTTGAACTAACTATATTTTTGTTTTTGTATCTAAGATAAATTTGTAAATGGCACAATATATTTCATATATAAGAGATTAGTCATATTGACTGGTAACATTGTATGTTTTTTTATTACATTTAAAAGCATATTATTGTAGTTTCTATTTATGGTACAACCAAGAATTATGTGGTTTAGATGTCCTTCCTGTCCGCAAGCAAAAAATGGATCTTCTTTCAAACCAATCCTATGGAGATGTGTTGGCAATTGTCCATGATTTATTTTGAGTAATTGTTGTAGAAAATAGATGTGGAATATCGAATCTAAAGATATGTGTCGAGGTCGGTAATGTTGGATGTATTAGTTTATAGTGCGTATTTGGTTTATTTTGATAGATTTCCTTAACTTCTTGTTTAATTGTTCCCTTAATAATACTGCGCATTATGTCTTGCACATGAGTTTCAATATTATTATTAAAGGTGGATGGATTTTTTGCAAGCTTATCGGCAATTTCATTCCCATTTATTTGTGAGTGGCTTTTTACCCACATAAAATTAATTGAATAGTCGTCAGCTAAGGTGGAAATCAAGTATATTATTTTTAATATATAGCTATTAACAATAATTGATTTAAAATTCGATGAAGAAATAGCCTTTAATACGGATTGGAGGTCTGATGCAATTATTACAGTTTTATATGTATTCGTAGCAATCCATTCAAGAGCTTTACATATGGCTATTGCTTCGGTTGTGAATATAGAGCATGTGCTATTAATTTGTTCCGAATGTGTATAATTAAGTTTTGGGATGCAGAAGGAATAGCCAACATCAGTTTTATTTTTAGATCCGTCAGTATATATAACTAGATGTTTGGGGAATGTCTTGGCTAAAGTATTATTGAAGATATTTATGTTGAAATAAAAAAATATGTATATACAGGGAAAAGTGGTTTAATATGATGAGTTATTGTGTTATATGAATATGAAAAAAAATTGTTTGTATCATCAAATGATTGGTTGCGAGTATTTATGAAAGCTACTGTTAGTGGTGGTCCATTGCTTTTAGATCAATACCTATTTGTTAATACGTTCATATTCAAGTCAGAAAGCAGTAATATGATTTTATCAGTCTGCAATGCTCTATATTTTAGTACTTGCTTTATAGCTTGTTGCTTACGCCTTGCGTTTAGTGGAGTTTCTTGACATTCCGCAAGTATTGTTTTATATTTGTGTATATTCATATGTATTTATTTTTTTGGAATGAAAGCTAAATATTAATAAACATAAACATAAACATAAATGTCATTGCACATGTGGCAATCCGCAGAGATTTATACTGGATAATATCTAAGCGTTGTATGACACTGTTCGATGCCGATCCATATAGCGTACTTCCATAATCAATGATGGATCTAACAAATGCTTGATAAAATCGGATTCCAGCTGTAGGGCTTGCACCCCACCAGGTTTTACATAGCGTTCAAATTATATTGATACCTTGTTCGCGCCTCTTTTCAATGTATTTTATATGTTGTGACCATAACAGATTTATATCCAACAAGATTCCTAGATATTTAATTTCCATTTTTATATATAAGGGCATTATATTAATCTTATTATTATTATTAGTTATTGAAATGAGGCAGCATTCTATGCCTGAGATACTATTGATATTAAGTGAAATATCATGATACTGAATATGATTTCGAATCTGTATCATTACTCCACCTTTTCCATTAATACGGTCTATCCGCACACAATTATAATTATCTATTTCAAAATTCAACCCAGGTTTCAACCAGGTTCCAGATATTAATGCAATATCTATTCTATCTTATTTAAAAAAAAATGGATATACTATGTTTATTAGATAAAAGAGATCTAGCATCTATTGCAGAATCGTTAGGTTCTTCGGATCCATTTTTGTTGGTTATATTTATGATTATACTAGCTAAATGTTCTTTTAATTCCATACTAAAGTTTTCGTTAACAAGCATTTGTGGATTATCTAATATATTTAAAATTGTGTAACTCATTGCTTCCACTATTTCGTCTCTCTATCTTAAGAAATTTTCCCTAAATGGATTAGGGGTTACGGGTGAGAAATTATTTGTTTGGTATTGAAATATGGGTTTTGTATTTTCATTTGGTTTGCGTTTTTTATCGTATTTTTGTTGCTATCAGTTTGTGTTTTTTTAGCTTTGGGTACTGAAATTGTGTAATTAGTTTTGCTATTTTCTACAAACTTGCTTTGGTTGTTACTTTTATTAAATGTAATTTCGGGCAAATCTGAGTTATTTGAGAGTGAAAAGAATTTATTCGAGGATAAGATATTTGAAAATCCAGCAGGGTTATCTACTATGTTTTGGCATTCTGTGAAAGATAAACTTGTTTCTGACATAACTTTTTTAATTTTAGACTGTAGCATATATTTTGGGCATTCTCTAAATATTGACCGGTGTGTATCGACTTTACAGAACATGCAATGAGGGTTATTAATGGGGCATTCACCTTCGTGATTCGATCCGCAATTTTTGCAATGTTGTTTACTATTTCACTGTCTATTTATGTGTCCATATCTTAAACAGTTAAAACATTGAACTACCGGATTAAAAATTAACATAATTTAGTTTAATATTCGAAGGGAGTAAGCAAATGTAATGATCATGGTTTGGCGGGGGATATATTTGGGTTATCCTTTTTCAGACAATATTTTTTTATTAAATCTATGGGCTTGTATTATCTCAATTTGGGAAATTATATTTTTTAATATGTAAAATAAAACAGTATTCAATTGTATTAAAAGAAAAATAAATTCCGGTCGATCACGATGCGTCGTACCTAGAACATTCGAAAATACAAGATCCAAAAATAGTACTCTCGGATTCAAGATATGATTAACCTGCTGCATCTGACAAAGATCTGAGAACATTAGCCAGACCATCAAAAGGATAATAATTATTATTTACACTTGGCACTTTGGACCCAAAAAATCCCAAACAATCATCACATAATATGTGCTTGCAATTTGCATTACAGCTACTTATCATAAAGATATTGAGTCGTGTAGTGGAAAATGTTTGAAGCTGGCGGGATATATGTTGATTCAACTATAAATTTTTGTTTATCTTGAATTTTTAAACTTATTTTGTACCACAATAGAGACTCCACCATCTCTAGTTTTGATGCTCTAATTAAGTGATATATCCGATCTGTATATTTCGTAATTGGTAAGACCAAGTTTAGCGTTATCAATGGAATCATCTTACCACGTCTCAATTAAAACTATAAAGTCATAGATGCTTAACATTCTGGAAATAAACGTCTAGTTTTTTTTTCTAAGGAATTATGCGTACTATTGACAGATTTCCCTGGCTGTATTTAATTGTGAACCTAGTTTCACCCTGTTCCTAATGAATTAATAAAATCTTAATTCATTGTCATTTATACTATCGTTTAACGAGGTCTTAACAAATATAACATCGTAACATCATACAGGCAAGAATTAATAATTTTCATAATATCGTATTTTGGCTTCGTGATGCCAAGATTTTGAAAGAAGAAGATTTAAAACATTCTAGAATGGGAAATAAACAAAAGGAAATTGTTAAGTTGACGTTAGTAGATTTTTTATATATATATATATATATATAAATTCAATTTTGTTATGTTTGTATGAACTAAAGCAAAATCCAAACACCTAATTTTGCTGCATTTTTTTGCTTAGAGGGTTTATTTAATTTTGTTGTGAATATTGTTAATTAGATTAATTAATAAAGCACTAAAAACCTTTTTTAACAAATTCTCATACATAGATCCTGCATCTATCTCTTGATTTAAATAATATTTGTGAAAAAAGGTTTTTAGTGCTTTATTAATTAATCAATATTATCTTAAAGTAACTCACAAAATTTAAACTATTGTTAGTTAGATTTAAACATTGATATGATTGACGTGTGTGTAGACACAATAAATGCCTTAGATATACAGTAAGCAATCAACTTCCTATAGGTTGGAAGTAATGAGAGGCCTCTTTATATTCGACGCAAAGTTATGAAATTTTTACTTACTTTAATATCACAAAATTCTAGATTATTTGAAAATCTATATGTTCTTTTTCTTTTAGATTTAACAGCGCGACTTTGGATTCTTAATAAATCACCAATACTTATTATATGCTACAAGCATATAAAAGTAAATTACACAAACCTAAGACACACTTTTCTTACGCAACCTCATATGAAATACTCATTCAATGTCTGAGGTATATTACTACAATTACAAATAAATAATGATTCATTATTTCATGAATATATTGCATCAAAATGGTTAAATTCATACCAAATTTATACTGATAGGTCCAGTTCTGCGGGATTATACAGTGTGTATAAAAATTCACATTTCTCAAACAGAAAAAAAATCAAAACTGTGACATTAAACATGGCTGCTTTTTCTAAATCATGTTACTTGATGCACACATTAAATTATAATAAACAATAATTTATTAACATTGATTCTTCAAAGTAAAAAGAAACTAATTATATTTATAATGTTAAGTCAACTAATTTATCCAAACTTTAATAATTGTCTAAAAGATACATACGACAACATTGCAAATTAATAGTGATACATTGTAGAGTACCTTTAAGGAATGACAAATAAATATTTTTTATTTGTCATAATAACACTTTAAGGCAGTGGTGCCGAACCTTTCTTTATACGCGGGCCACATTTGTTCGAGGTATATATTGCGCGGGCCAAAATCCATGCATAGGTAAATTATTATTATAAGACAATATTACTATAGGACATAAATTTATCAAATATATTGTTTATTTTTATTATTAACCCTTTCCACTCTGTTGTCGCAAATATTGCAAGATCTAAAATAAGACTTTTAATTCCACTGGAGTGTAAAGGGTTAATAATTATTATATAATTCATTGTTGGCCAGTAGCGAGCTCGCGATAGCCTAACAAAAATTTTAACACATTTAACCTTTCATTAAATGTATTTCCTACTATTCATTGTTGGGGTTTTTCGGATACCAAAAATTGAGTATTAAGGTTAAAATTTGATACGCTTATTCTTAGTACTAAATGAAGCTGATAATCTGTCATACGTGAACGCAGACACGGCTTGGCTCTCTTTAACACTGAGAGAGTTTGTTTGCATACATATGTGCTGACAAATATAGTAATCATCTTCAGTCCTAGTTTTCTTAAAATAGGATAATTCTCTACATGCAGTTCTTCATAAAAAGTCGATAAATCTTTTTCTTGAAAATTATCGTTCATGAATGTTTGATATGAAAATCCGCAAATCTCCGTCGAAATGGTCGCTAAGTAGTCTTAACAGTTCAATTATTTTTCTCTTTAAGAAGCAAACATTGATTTGTTCCTTTTTCAGTTCAGAACACGTTGGAAAATGCACCAATTTTTCCCGTTCAGCTTGTTGTATGAATAGTTGTAATTTGGCTTAAAATGAATTTACGTCCGCGTATATATGACAGATGTGTTTGTTTTTCCCTCGAAGCTTGAAGAAGGGCAACTAATCCGTTGTACCGTCCTATCATGCTTCTTGCATCATCAGTAGTTACTTCACAATTTTATTCCAGCTAAGCTCAAGGTCATTAATGACTTCCGAGACTTGTTTGAACAAATTTTAGCTTGTACTTATTTCATGAATGCTTTTCATTGCAGCTAATTATTTCAAACCTGCTGGAAACTTCTCGTATAAACCCTAATAATTGGGCAGCATCACTCAAGTCTGTCGATTCATCAACCGCAATCGAAAACATTTCAAATTATTTTGCTTTTGCTTTCAGTTGCAGCAGAAGATCTTTTCCCAAATCTTCAACACGTCTCGTAATAGTCATTCGCGATAAGTTTACTGTTTCAAATGCGTTTTTTTTCTGGACACAGTTCCTCTATTACAGCTACAATGCACCTTTTTACACATTCTCCTTCAGAAAAAGTTTTCGCTTCCTTATCCAAAATATGTGCTACCCGGAAACTAGCTCGAATGGCGGTTTCGGTGCCGTTTTTCCTCTTGATGAACAGTTTTGTCAATTCAATTCTTTACGCAGTTTGCAAATTTTTTGGGTGCGGCACGCACCAACATAGGAACCGTACTTTAATTTGTGGCTTTAATATTAGGCTCTTTAATTACGGATATTGTCTCCTTACATATTTGGCACAAAAAAATATAAATTTGTCCATTTTTCTTATTTTATTATTCTGCACTCGGAATTAATTTTTTTTTCCTGCTTTATTTTAGGGTTAAATCCGGATTAACTATAAAATCAAGCAACAGCGGAGAACTAACTCAGTTATATGTGCTGTAGGGCTACAGCTTCGGCTTTGGCGCGAGGCACGAGTGACCGACCGACTTTGCTTCGGCCGCTCTATTAGCAGTAGTAATCAAGTAGACTTGGCTACAGCATAAGCAGCTGTGTAAAGGTGATGGATTAAATCTTTTTCGCACTCTACGTTCATTTCTACTACCACCGAAATTTCTACTCAGAAATGCAAGTTGTAATCAAAATATTCTACTAGTACATGAGGACCACGTAATATGGTCTCGTGGGCGGTAGGTTGGTCTTACTGCTTTAAGGTATTAATTATTAATAATTGAGCAGTTTACTTTGCGGAATAAGCCAAAAGTTTTTGGAGTTTGCCAGGAAAACTCTAACGCTTGCCCGGGTGAGTATTCCAGATTTCAACATTCAAGACAATTTCTAGTAAATTAATAAACTCTGTTTGAAAAATTGTATTGACGTTATTTTTTTCAAATATAATCTTTACTAACTCTAAGCATTCATTTGTGGGGATTTTTGAAAACATATTTGTTACGTCGAATGAGACCATCTTTATATTATTATCTAGTTTGAATTTAGATAATTTATTTGTAAGATCTAAAGAGTTTTTTATTGAATAAGGGTCGCAAAAGTTATTAGTAATTTCTTTGAATAAAGAATTCAGTTTAGCAGAAATATTAGAAATTGGATATAAGAACGAAATCAAAATGATATACATATTAGCAAACAACAATGGCTATACAAACAAAATAATAGATAATTTAATTATAAAACATCAAAACAATAACCTCAAGAAATTTTTATATGCATGTCCAAAAGTTGAAAATAAAACGTTCAAGTCATTAACATTCTTTGGTGAAGTCAGCCTTAAAATTCGAAAAACCAACCAATAAAATTTGTAATTCAATTTTTATTTCTAATCCCCCGATAGATAAATTAGACAGATCAGGTATTTACAAGCTAAGGTGTAAAAATTGTAAAGGAATTTACGTAGGTCAAACTGGTCGTAACTTCGACATTAGATTAAAAGAACATCTTAGATCCTTCAGATTAAAACATACAAATTCCACATTCGCGAATCACCTAATAGAAAACCGACATTCTTTTGATGAAGATGTACTCGAGATAATTCATTTTGCCGAAAAAGGATTTAAAATGGATTTACTCGAGTCCCTAGAAATTCATAAAGCGAAGAGTAATCCGGAAACCCCAGTAATTAATGACCAGGTAGACCTAGTATTTTCCTCCTTATTTCATTCTGTATAAATAAGTGTTTTGCCGTAGATTAATTTACTTTATGTTTGATAATGATCAGTTAATGATCGAAACTCGAGTCACTTAAAAATAAAGTGTGATATTAACAGAGTAAACGTTTTTGTTTAAATAGCAGATAGCTTAGCAAAGAAGAGTATAATGAGTTAACAGTTAATTATCCCACTATAGAAGGGGACTTGATAAATATACTTAGAAAATAAGTAGTCAATAAACTCCGATTGGACATCGAAAAAAGTGATTATGGTCAATATTATAAAAATCTGTCTCCCAAAACCTACAAAAAGCATGGTTTGCTGAGTTTGGATTCACATCAAAAAAATTCGTGGAGATAATTTATCGTTTGAGAAGCAATCATGGAATCTATTAAATTTACTTATATAGGGTGCGGCAACATAACTGCCTTTTCTAAAATATGCACCATTCTGTCAGTTAAACTCGTAGCGCGGAGCGCTAGTGGTCTCTTTTGTCAGGGGAAGTATACAATTTTATTTCAACAAAGTTTAGCCGCCATGATGCGTTCCTGAGGCAGTGATGATGCCCATTTTCAGTTTTGTGGATCCGTCAACAAATAAAACATGCACTACTGGACTGACACCAATCCTCGAAAATTGCATCAAAGGCATTTGCATTCACCTAAACTAACAGTGTGGTGTGCAATTTCCTTAGCAGGAATTTTTAGTGGCAGTGACATTGAATTTGGACTGGTATGTAAACACGTACAGAAACTGTTTCTTCCACGGTTAGATGAGTTAGACTAGGCTATATTGAGGGAACACTTCTCTGAGCGCCTAATCTCAATTAGGGGCTATTTGGAGTGGCCGGCTCGGTCTCCAGATTTGGCCGCTTGTGATTTTTTTTCTTGGGTTATTTGAAATGCCGTGTTTATGTGAACCGTCCATGAACCCTACAAGGTTTGAAGACCAACACCCAGGAAAAAATTGCCAAAATAACCCTTGCTATACTGACAAAAGTCATGAGAAACGCCAGTTTACTCAGTATATGGAGGATAGGGGACATCAACTACCTGATTTCATCTTCAAAACTATGTAAAACATTACATTATTAAAAAACGAATAAAAATTGTCTGATTCATACAATAGGTTTTATTAAGTTTTGAAAAAAGGAATTTATGTTGCCGCAACCCGTATAAAACAAATCAAGCAAATGATCTTTGTTATGAATGTGGAGGGTTAAGAACATATAATGATATACCTTAAGTATTTAAAATGGAAGAAAGATATGTTTCTATTCAATGGCTCCTAAATCGGCTTTGTCAGTCTTGTATTAATAAATATTGAGCTTAAGAAATAATTTTAATTATGAAAAGCTTCGTAGTTATTAGCGTTTATATGTGTTTCCTCTATTTGATTTTCCTATGGTTTACCCATAAACCATGCTTAATTCAGGTTGTATGACTAGGTAAGAAGGCTTTTTAACCCTGTTTAATTTCTGATGTGAATGGCAACACAGAATTAGCTGTAGTTCTTAAGATCTCTGTTTGGTGGCTGATGGTACATAAACTAAGCCAAATATCTAGGAACACCAAAATTATTAGACATCTTTCAAGTTAGAATGTTAGTTGAAAAAGGTTTTTCCTATTTGCTTTCAAAATATATTGAAGTGCACTATGTGTTTTTGAATAAATAAATAATTAATATATTCAAATGTATTTTGGAATTTTAGGCTTAAAGACTTGTTATTCGAAAATCTTGTGTTACTTGACTGCTTACTGTATAATTCGAAGCTCAGAAATGAATAAAAAATGATTAATTACACTTCTAATTTTTTTTATTATGTGGAGTGTATTTACAAGGTTTATAACATAATTTTACAATGTAACTATAATGGACACGCAAAAACAACATGAGAGATATGGTAATATCATTAAGATTTTTACCTAGTACGATTTAATTTTGTAAACATTTTTTGGGCAGGTTTATGGGTGCGGGTCACAATAGCGGGAGCGGTGTCGGCGACAGCTGTCCGTCAGCCCACGCCGCCTCCACAAGAAAAAAATCACTTTCGCGCACGCAAGCGACACTGGCGACAATGCCGAGTGCACCTTTTTCCAAATGGAACTCATCCGCACCCATTTCCAAAGATTTCACACATTCCACGCTCGGTTATAATTAGAAGTGAAAAAATGGAATGACTAATGCTCTGATGTGCGGATGGACGGTCCAATACATAGTTTTGTTCTAAATAAAAAACAAGGCGACTTGCCGGCCACGCGAACCGCAGTTTTATGTGCATTTCTCGCATTGCTGTCGAATCCGTAAAAAATTACGAGGAATTTCGTGTAATTAATTTTATTCGAGATTTCACTCCACAAAAAATTATATTAATTAGTGTCCACCAAAAAAGAAATAATAGAGTATTTTATAAGAGAATTATGTAATAAAACATGTATTTTATTTAAACACATTATATAGAGAAGGCAATAAATGTAATTTAATTAGTTCGCATTCGTATCTTACTATTACTTACTAATTTGTTCTATACCCATAAACAGAACCGTAGATAAAATGCCTAATTATCGGTTATAAATATAGATAAAACAGAGTCCACTTATTTCCAGTCGTATTCGCATTCGCATAATTAGTGGGAGGTCCAATTTTGCATTACCCGCGAGTAATTAACGCCGGCCACAAGGTTCGCAGTTTCGCAATTAATTCCAACTATGTGCATGGGCCAGACTGATGAGACTGATGTGTATCAGATACGGTTTTCTGGTGGATGCAGGAAACGTCCGAGGTTTATGCGGGATCGTTCCGTTTGATTTTTGCGCTGAGTCGAGCACAACAGTTGTCTGCTGCTGCAACAGCATTCCGATTGAAGAGGTAAGAAGAATTTTAATGGTCGGGGATATGTCCGATCTGATGTTGGTATGGCGCATTAGAATAGGATCTTATATTATCGGTTCCGGGAACACAGACGGACCATCTTCCCACGTATTGTGATGGAAGAGTAAACGACGGTGATGATGATGACGGCGACTGTGACATATGCGTTCCTATAAATACTCGAGAGGAATCGATTTGCTGGAAATTCTTCCAATTTTAAGAATTCTTCATTCCATTGAATTTCAGTTAAACGTGAGCAATAGATGAATAAAAATAAATTAAAAACCTGTTATAATAATAATCATATATGTAAAATTTGCATCACATTGATCGTTGCCAGAGTAAATCACCATTTTAGTTAATGTATTCTTTTAGAATTAAAGTTTAGTTTAGTATTTGTAATATTATCAAATACTATTGTTTCTAGAACCAGATGAAACAATAGTATTTGATAATATTACAAATACTAAACTAAACTTTAATTCTAAAAGAATACATTAACTAAAATGGTGATTTATGGTTTTAAATAAATGTGAGGTAAACTGTATTTACGGAAAGACTGTTATTTAATTTAGCATTGCGACATGGTCTTAATAGTATCTTATCGCTAAATAGATGGTTTTCTGCAGGGATTTTTTTTTGGTTTGGCCATTTGGGCCTGGCATAAGAGACTTCTACGTCTACAGCCAATCAATTAGACTTACGTTAGATACAACTCAAGATAAAAATATAAAAAGTAAATTAACAATTAATAAAGTCAATAATTTAATTTAAATTTTAAATAATATGGCAGTAGTACCGGTTCTAGATATGAAAACCCTATCAATTATCCCAAATTTCGATGGGAACCCCAATAAATTGCATAGATTTATTAATCCATCCGAATCAGTGCTCACACACTACTTCAATGCACAAAACGTGAATAATTTCCAAAATACGTTATTGTTAAACGGTATTTTAAATAAACTAGAAGGCAAAGCGGAAGAAATTATTGCTATTAACAATTCCAATACTTGGAACGATATAAAAAATGCACTTTTACAAAATTTCGGCGATCAAAGAGGCGAAAATTGTTTAATTTAAAACAAAACCCGACAGAAACACCATACCAGTTTCATGAAAATGTTATCCATTATCTTAATACAATTTATAATTATATAGATTTGCACTGCTTACCCGCAGAAAAACCAATCAAACGCAATTTTTTCAAGAAACAAGCGTTGAAAACATTCTTAGTAGGGAACCCTTAGGTCCGATAATACGTGCCATGGGACCAGATTCACTTGCACAAGCCATACAATTCATTACTGAAGAAGAAAATATTAAATATTATCAAAAAACAAACCAACATAAAAAAATATTAAAAAAAAGACCTGTATTGGCATCCATACACTTAGATATATATACAAATAATAATAATTCATAACTAAATATATAATCCCTATTAACTCTTTTATTACATCGTTCTTCTCTTCTCCCTCTCCCACCCTAATGTCATCACAATCTTTACGCCAGCCCCGTCCTCTCGCATCCACTCCTCTATCCGTCTACTCCCATTCATCCATTCCTCCCGTATCTCCTTACACTCCTCCGCTAAATGACTCCATGTATCTGTCCCAATCCCACACAGCACACACCTACTATACTCTTCGCCCATCCATATCTTTCTTCCTCTCTCCTCCGAGCCACACCCAGCCCTAGCCATTGCTACTTTCTGCCCTCTGTTTAGTGTACAATTTGCTAGGTACCTAGGCATCTTCTCATGTACCTGCCACCTTTTATAAAGAGGGTTGTATCCACTCCTCTCAATACACCCTTGACGCTTCTGCTTTTCCACTTCTTCCCATTTAACCTTCATCCACGCTGCCACATTCACCCCTTTTTTCAACCACTTATTTACCAAACTTTCAGATACTCCTGTTCTTTCATACATTTTTCTCCTTCCTATTCTCCAACCACTCTCTCCTACTCCCACACACGTTCTCCATACTTCTTTCACCAGCCTTTCTCCCCCAAATCCTATCACTTTCGTCTCATACCTAGTTACTCTTTCCATTGCGTCTCCATGCATACTCGTTCTGTTCGTTTCCTGAAGCAGAATGTAGCTGGGCGTTTATCTTTCCACCGCCAACATCTGCTTCAGGAATGTCACCTGCTCTCTCTCGATACATTCATAAGCTTTCATACCCCATGCCTCCACCCCATACATTAAGATTGGTTTCACACATGTATCCCACAGTTTGCACGCCATCTGAAAATTCAGCCACTGTTCCCATTTCTTCTTCACCACATACCAAGCTTTCCTAGCCTTCATTTGGACCCATCTGGCGTTCTCCCTGTACCCCCCACACCAAAACCCAAATATTTAAACTCTTTCACTCTCTCGATCACTTCTCCCTTCCATGTTAATTCTTTCATTCTTCCTTCTCTTCCTCTATTCCTAAATCTCATCCACTTCATTTTTCCTACATTCACACACAAACCTCGCTTATCCATATACCTTTCAACCCTTTGCAACATCTCATTCATTTCTCCCCAATCCTTCGCCAACAACACCACATCATCCGCATACGCCAACATCCACACCTTCATTTTCCCTATTACAATCCCGCCCGCTTGCTCGTTTCTCAGGACATCTTCTAGTTCACTCATATATAAATTGAAGAGCAACGGGCTAAGCGGACATCTCTGTCTCACCCCCATCCATACTTTAAACTTTTCTGATACCCTTCCATCTACATTTGCTCTCCCCCATGTTTCTTCATACATTCCTCTCACTCATTCCAAGGTTACCTTGCTCACACCTCTCCTCTTCAAGCACTCCATCAACCTTTCTCTCGGCACTGAATCATACGCTGCTTTCAAATCCAGAAATACCGCATACACACTTTTCTTTTCCTCTAACACTCTTTCAACTATTCTCGCTAGCATAAATATTTGATCTCTAGTTCCCCTCCCTTTTCGAAACCCTCCTTGCGATTCCGGCAACAAACCCTTTTCTTCTACTTCCTCTTCTAGCCGGTTCTTAACTATCGTCATGGCAATCTTGTACCCGATACACATAATGGTTATACCTCGATAATTTCTCACGTCCTTTTTATCTCCACTTTTGTGTATCGGGCACACACGCCATGTTTCCGGAATCTTCTTTTCTCCCCTCCATATCTGATTCAGCAGCTGCCCAAATCTCCTTTTTCCCTCAGCTCCAATCCAATCCAAACCAATATAATGTTCCTATAAAAAGGACAACTCCCAATTTCCATTTGCAACAACCCCCAGGATATTAACAATTACCTGCATAACAACAGTTTGCAAAGCAACAATTTACACAATATGGACAACATCAATATAATAATACAAATCAATTCCCTGATAAACCAATTAATTTACAACAAAATCATAATCAGCAAGTACGAAAATTTCCAACAAATTCACAAGTATTTGGCAGACCCCAAAATGTTTAAAATCAAACCCAAACAACCCACAACCAAGGCATACACCAATGAGTGTAACCACAAAAGGTAATTCACAATTTTGTATAAACCCCGTAAATAACTATTTTCAAAATAACGGCGGAAAACCAAAATACATTGCCAAAGAACTTTTCAATACCGAAATAAATGATTAAACTTATTTACGCAAAAATATCGAAGAATCCCAATTTAATGAACCAAGTTCTGAAAAAAATGCAATTTTATATTTTGTTGACGAAGATAAAATCTCAAATTTTTACGAGGTTCAGTATCCCAACGAGACAACTTAATAAATATTGAAAATCATGCATCCACTAATAAAAAAGAACTACCCTACATCCAAATTTCTAATCCCCCTTTAAAATTATTAATCGACACTGGATCTACAAAATCCTTTATAAACCCAGAAATTGCTTCTAAAAACTACAAAAATAATATTTTTTTATGGACCATTCACTGTATCCACAGTATCCAATCATCAATACACGATCATTGTGCGGGCATTCCAGCTTTCAAAGAATTTAAATCTCAAATTTTATCTTTTCAAGTTTTATACTGTTTACGATGGACTCATCATATCATAGATAATTTAAAATTACTAAGTTCTCAATTAGATTTTGTAAACTCAAAATTAATTACTCCCAATTGCACAATACCAATTTTATATCAAGAAACTTCTCAAACACTTTTATTTAAAATAAAAATTGACACCCGAATTGTAACAAAAGTACCAGTAGATAATTTAAATGGTGAAGAAATTATACCCAAACAAATTATTAAAAATTGTGAAATTCCCGAAACCTTAACATACTCTCAAAACGGTTTAGCAATGATTGAAATATTAAATAAAACAGACAAAGACATAATTTTCCTTTTAACAAAACCGATAAAAACGTTTCCATTTAACGAAAATAATTATGAATTATATTACACTGATATTAGTGAACCCGATCCTAATTCAAAAACTAAAATTAATATTATCCGCACATCTCACATGAATTCTGAAGAATAAGAAAAATATTAAAATTATGTAGAAAGTATTCGGGCATTTTTTATACTGAAAATCAATCTTTAACTTTTACCAACCAAGTGAAACACTCAATAAAAACAAAAGACGATGGACCTGTATACACGAAATCGTACAGATACCTATTTATTCAAACCCTGAAGTTGACAATCAGATAAAATCAATGTTAAAACAAGGAATAATTCGTCCAAGTAATTCACCTTGGTCGTCTCCTATTTGGATTGTTCCCAAAAAGGCTGACGCTTCTGGTAAAAAGAAGTGGAGAATTGTAGTAGACTATCGTAAATTGAACGAAAAGACAACCGATGACAGATACCCACTACCAAACATTTCAGACGTACTAGACAAGTTAGGTAGATGTAATTACTTTACGACACTACTTAGCCAGTGGATTCCATCAAATCGAAATGAATCCCGCAGATATCCTTAAAACTGAGTTTAATGCAGAAAATGTTTACGCGGTTTACAAAACGTAATATGTCTAGTTTACCTTGATTCAACCTCCTTGTTATTTTTTCATGGTGTTTGTTGTAATAGGAGAAATAGACACATTTACTCCTCTTGTTCGTTTCATTATAAATGCACACTTTAATAATATATATAAAGTGGACTCGATTCCTTTAAATACGCTAAGTGTAAAATTAAATTATAATTTATTGAAATATTATTGACTCTATAGTGAATACCTAGTCTAGGTATACATCTTGTAAGTTTAACAAAAGTATTGAAACGTCTTAGAGAAACTAATTTCAAAATTCAACCTGATAAATCGGAATTCCCAAAAAAAAGAAGTATCTTATTTAGGTCAAATTATAACACCGGATGACGTAAAACCCAACCCTAACAAAATTTCAGCAACAAATAAGAACAAATATTCCCCACAAAAAAAAACGATTATACAGGGTGACTGACGAAAAACCTTTGGTGCTGTATCTCGCTTATTTTTGATCCGATTTGAATAAATGAAACATCAAATTAAATGATTTTTAAAAGACTTTAATATAAACTGAACTGATATTTTTTCTTGCATCCAGTTTTTGACAAAAGACGATCAACTTTTTTTTTCAAATTGCACTGTATATATATTTTGTACTGATCCGCAAGGAGATTTTTTTCTGAATCTAAATTTGTAAACGATTTTATCCATTCATCAAATCAAAGTCGAGAAATTGAGGATTTAAAACAAACATTGAAAATCAAGTACCCATAGTAAACAATATACAGAGCCTATTCCAAATGTCAAAAGTGACAGTGTCAGTCATTGGTACAATACTGCAATGATTTTTAATAATTTCATTATAAAAATGTTGCAAGATTTCAAAAACTGAAAAACGATTTCTGTAGAAGCACAAAATTCTAGTACAGTGTTTGAAATATTGCAACATTTTAATTATGAAATAATTAAAAATCATTGCAGTCATGGCTGTCACTGTCACTTTTGACATTTAAAATAGAATCTGTATATTGTTTACAATGGATACTTGACTTTTTATTTATTTTTTTAATCCTCAATTTCTCGACTTAAGTTTGATGTATGGATAAATTTGTCTACAATTTTATATTCAGAAAAAAAACTCCTTGTGAATCAATAAAAATATATATACAGAGCTATTTAAAAAAAAAGTTGATCGTCTTTTGACAAAAACTGGGTGCAAGAAAAAATAACAGTTCAGTTCCCATTAAAGTCTTTTAAAAATGGTTTAATTTGATGTTTTATTTATTAAAATCGGATAAAAAATAAGCGAGATACAGCACCAAAGGTTTTTCGTCAGTCACCCTGTATGCTCAAGTATCCACAAATAATATGGAAAATGACGTAATTCAATTATTTAAAAATTACATAGATCCAAAATTTACTTACGCAATTAATTTTGACAACGAAATGCATGTACCACAATTTTGCGACATTTTAAGAAAAACATTTAAAAATAACGCGTACAAATTAATTAAGTGTAATACTATATTGCAAGATGTTATAGACAAAGAAAGACAAAACGAAATTATATCTAATTTTCATGAAGGCAAAACAAATCATCGTGGAATGTTAGAAACCGAATGACGAATTAAAAAATCATATTATTGGCCAGGAATAAAAAACGATGTAACTAATTATATAAACTTATGCAGATATATACAGACATTAATGATTACACCCACACCATCGAGACCATTCGAAATAATTCATGCAGATACTTTTCAAGCTCAAGGACAAAAATTTCTAACATTAATTGACACATTTTCAAAATATGCTCAAGCAAACCCTCTGACCGGTATGTCAGGTATAGAAATAGTAAAATCATTCCTTATTTTTATGACCCATCACGGACTCCCTCACTAGTTGTTATGGACAGAGGAACCGAATTAAAAAATACAGTTGTAGAAGAATTTATTAATACACACAAAATTAAAACTCAACACATTGCACTTAATAACCCACAATCTAACGGCTCAATTGAGATATTTCACACGACCATTGTCGAACATTTAAAAATAATTAAAAGTAAAAATAAAACAAAATTGACATTTTAAATCACATGCCTTACGCAATTTTAGGATACAATAACTCTATACATTCGATGACAAAACAGAAACCTATCGATATAATAAACGGACATCTAAACCCTAAAGACCCCTTTGATATCAATTTAAATCATCAATTATTAAACAATTACATTCAAGAACATCGCGTTATAACGAAAGGAATTTATAAAAAATTAAATGAGCAATTATACAATAAAAAAGTACAAACAATAGAATGTCGTAATCAAAATCGTCATGAACCAGTCAACTATGAACCTGACTCAGACGCTTACAGAAAGATTACAGTAAGTCGAAATAAATTAAATCCAAAATTTTCAAAACAAAACGTAATCGAAGACAAAGGTATAAAAATTAAAACCACCAACAGACAGTTACATAAACAAAATCTAAGAAGACCAAAATCTGACACAACCAAATTGTTACAGGGCTCATACAATCCTCCTGATCCTGTCAGCGACAGCGAATCTCCAAGAAATTCAAATACTGAACCTGGACAAGAACCCCGGCATCCTCCCTTATAAATTAGGCACAATAATCAAAAGTATTTCAGGCAATTTAGACGCAAATGACCCAGTTTATCACGATCAAGTTATTCTTGACCTTAAGAATAATCAACATAACATTGTTCAAAAATTAAACAGAGAAATATCATTAACAACCGATATTATTGATAACTTTAATAAAACGATCACAGTAATAATAAACAACCAAAAAGCAATAACTACTGGCCTAAACGATATTCGTACCTCAATAGATAACTTTACCTTCAACTTTGAAAACTATATTAAAACAAAACATATTTTGGATCAAATACGATTAACAGTAAATATAATTATTCAATTATTAAACGATATTGAAAACGCAATCACATTAAGATTAACGAACTTGAAAATATTCAAAAAATTATTTTGAAACATAATTCAATCAATCAATTAATTTTTCCATCTGCAACAAACAACATCTACAAATATTGCAATTAGAAGCTTATTATTCCGAAACTAAAATTGCTTTTGTAATTCACTTCCCAGTAGTGCATCCTGAAACATTTAACTATTACCACCTATATTCAATACCTACCCAAAACGCAACTACAATTATTCCCGAAAATACCTACCACACCATGAACGAAGATTTTTATCAATACACGTCCATGCCATGTATCAACTTGCATCCCAATTACTATTGCCCCGTTGGTGACCTCATCGATGGATTGAAAAAATAAGATTGTATTTTTCAACTTTTAAAATTAACCTCATCTGCAAACAAATGCGAGCAAATACCAATTGAAACCACAAAATACATCGTCCAGCAAATCGACGAATCCAATTACATATTAATATTCCCAAAAAGGACCAAAACCCAAAAAATTTGCCAACGAACCGACTTGACATCGCTCGAAGGAAACTAATGAACGAGAAAATCATTACAAGAGGAGAACCCCTGTTATTACCAGAAATCGAAGTACCCCAAATATCACCTGCGATACAAATTCCAAGGGTCACCATCGAAGACGTCAATCTCGATAAAATACATGAAATTCAATGCGACCAAAAGAAGATGAAGTTTGTGGAGCTGAATTACAAGAATTAATCCTCAACAAATTATTGGATTATAATAATCTACGCTATCATAATCATCGTTGGAATTTACTACACATATCGATTGGTACGAAGGAAGTTTCCAAGAAACCACACATCATTGCCCGGACAGGAACTTACCGAAGAAGAAACCCCGACGAACAATCAAGCACTCTTCATTCCATGTATATGCTTCAATTTAGGTATGGAGGAGTTATATCACCACCTCTAATCTACCCTTTATAATTATAAATGCTTAGGTGTCAGCTCTCAGAACGCTGATGCAAAATCTCCAGCTCCGCGATTCATATTAATGTTAAGTTAGTCTAGACTTGTTCCTCAACTCGTACACACGTATAATCATTGAATTAAATAATTGTCATTAATAATTATAATTAAAATAAATCTCTTTTAAAAACGTATTTCGTTAAACTCGAAATATAAGTAGTATCACAAATCGAATATTGGACATACATATATAGGTTAAAAAAATGTGTTGAAAGTCGCAAGCTGAAAGATGCTTACGACAGAGTAGAAGAAAATAAGGATGAATGTAAATATATACACAAATAATCTGCAAAGCAAGTAATCACGTGACATATGGCAATGTCCAATGCGCAATCTCGCAACTTTCTCATAGCGGATACTTCTAGAAGACGTAGGCAGACTTTTATCGTGTTTTTAATTTCACGGAGCTTATTATGTGGAGTTTCAACCCAATCCGATTTCCACAACATATCCACTGCCCTTGTAAAGTGTCCTTGAATGTCACCGACTATGCATATACTTCTTGGAGCGCCACTAACGCGTGCTTCAATCGCGCCCCTATCCACCATATCATTATCCGATATTCCTACATGACTAGGAACCCAGTAAAAAATAACAGAGTTCCGGCGCAACGAGTTTTTGTAAACCGAAGAACCTCAATAATAGTGACGGCTTCTGTGGTAAAAATGCTCCAGTGTACGTGCAGCCAGAACATATAAAAATCATCACCAATGAGGACAGCACACCCTGGCGAGTCTGCAGAGCACGATCCGTTCGTGAAGACATGTCAAGACTCCCGAGTGCCGTACACAAACGTGAGAATATGCTGTTGACACAATGTGTAAGGAGTCGAAGATTTAGAAAATTTTGACAACGAGACATGTGAGCGTGGGATTCTACAAGGAGGGCAATTCAACCTAATCCCAAACGGTTTTATGGCGATATAAATGGCATTATACCGAGAAGAAAAACGCTAGCCTATATTAGATGACTATGTCGGCTAAATACGTTGGCGGCATAAGGTAGTATAAGCATTTTTCTTCGGTAGGCTAGTACAGGTTCTCCACCTTCTGCATAGAAGCTAATGACGAATGCTAGTATTATGCACAGTATTTATTGTTTGAAGGTACGGTTCTCTCGCTGAACTAAAACCAATATAACCATAAGTTTAGAACGAATCAATGAAGGATAAAGTCGAAGCTACACAATCAGCACCCCATGTAGTTTGGAAAGAAGTTTAAAGGTATTCATCGCAAGCATACACTTTGTCTTTAATGTGTTAAGATGAGTTTTCGAGGTTAGTTTGAAGTCGAATATGACTCCCAAAAAAGTAACCTTGTCATCCGCTAATATCGGTGACTTATCAACAGTTAGTACCGGATTTACTTGAACACCCTTAAAGCGGTGTTGATTTTAAAGCCATTACTAATTGCAAAACTGTGTATTTTATTAATCGCAAGTTGAAGTTACCTCTCAGCTGCCGGTGGGGTCTTTCGTGAGCAATATATGGTTAAGTCATCAACATATAAGTGTGCTTTTAAAGAAGAACTAATTGCTTCGACAATGCCGCTAATAGCAACGTTAAATAAAGTAACGCTGAAGACAGAGCCCTGACCAACGTCATTTTTCTGTAAGTATCATATGGGCTCAACCCAAGTTGAACTCGGAAAGAACGTACTGATAATTGTTCTTTAATAAAATGCCCCAAATATCCTCTAATTCCCCAACTGCGCAGGGTTTTCAAGAGTCTATGCCGCCACATAGTATCATAGGCTCTCTCAATATAAAAGAAGACTACCACTAGGTGTTGGTTACTGATAAAAGCATACTGAATGGCGGCCTCCAATGACACAAGATGATCAATTGTTGACCACCCTTGGCGCAAAACCACAATGTGTAATGGAAATTAGGTTCTGCAACTCCAACAACCAAGACAAACGTCGGTTTGCCATATGCGCGTGTTATTTACCCATGCAACTTGTTAGTGCGATTGGACGGTAACTAGAAGCGTCCTTAGGGTCTTTATCAATTTTGAGAATTGGCACAAGAAGTACTTCATACGAATTATCAGGAAAGGAATCAGTTGTCCAGATCAAATTAAAAACAACTAGAACTACGGTTAGCTGAAAGGTTGTTAGGTTTTTGAGAAATTGGTAATGAACTCTGTCAGGCCCGAGAGTTGTATCGTGGCAGAGCCTTAGTGCAGTTTTTAGTTCCGATATTGTAAATATGTCGTTGTAACTCTTAGTATTGTCCGACGTGAAAGATAGTTTCTGGCGTTTGGCTGAGACTTTTATAGCCATGAAACATCTATCAATATTGTCTTTGCTTGAGATATGAGCAAACGTAGAAGCTAGATGGTTTTATATGTCGTTTGGAGAGGCAATTATTGCATTATCCACGACGACACCTGCTATTCGTCCGTAGGAATTTTTCCCGGTTATTAGTCCAATTTTTTCAAATACCTCCTTGGAGGTAGTGAAATCTCTAATAGAGGATAAAAAATGCACCCAAGATTGCTTTTTGCTCTTCGAGATTATCTTTCATGCGTGAGCCCTTTTTCTCTTGAAATCAGCTAGTTTTTGTAAATTCATGTTGCACCTAAATGTACGCAGTGCATTCTTTCTATCTTTAATTGCAATACGGCATTCATCATTTCACTAGGGTGCCATTGAGAGAGACTTCGGTACAGGAATCAGCTGCTTTGATAATGCGCTTTGTTAGGAATATTGCAGCAGAGTTCGCGCATGTAAAATCAACATTATCTAATTCGAGTGCGTGCCAATCGGCATTAGCAATTTTCCATTTTATAGGTCGACTGTAGAGGTCTAGCTGACTATCTATTTGACATATTTATATTTTATTTATATTTATGTTTCACTTTACAATATCCTGTTAAAATATTGCCTAAAAATTGTACGTTAAAATTGAGAGGACTGGCGGTCGGAGTTCACTGTGTGTTCTTCCACTCTGACCCCTTCTGATTCAAATGATAGAATTTTTTCACCGAAGTATTTTTGCCATACAAGCAATGTTTTGGCTACTGCTGACGTATTTACGTTCATTTTAAATGGATCTATTTTCATGACATTCGATTGCCATATTCGTGACAATGGGGAAGTGATTACTGCCACAATGGTCAGTTTTCACCCTCTGCAAAAGACTAGATACTATAGACGGGGCTACAAGTGTAAGGTCTATACACGAGAATGTTCTATTTACCATTGAAAATTGTGATTCTTCACCTGTATCAAGTAAAGCAATATTATTGCTTTGGAGAAGTTGCTCAAGAAGACCGCCCCTTGGATACCTAACTATCCCCATATTGGATTATGGGCGTTAAAGTCACCCATTAAAAGAAATGGGCGAGGTAAAGATTCAAACAAGGCTTCGATTTCTTGTAGAGCAATTGCAACGGAGTGTCGATGTTAATTATCTTATTATTCGCGCCATGTAATACCATAATTTCTAATTTGCATAATTTAAAAAGGTAAAACCTGGCAAGGATGGTGTTGAATTTTTGTGAAAGTGGGTTTCCTGGAGGGATAAGGCGAATGGTTGGACTGTGTTGCATAATATTTTAATTTCGGGCAATCGTGTATAGAATCCATTCCAGTTCTACTGGATGAGTGTTTTAGCCATATCTGACAGGTATATTACCTCTTAAGTTGAAACTTAAGACGGTCCAGACCAGCAAGTAACTTGGCCTGTTCGACGTCCATAAGATCATCGGAAATCATGTCTTCCTAAAGACTGGTTGATCTGGTCCTTACAGACTTTAGCTTCATCAGATCTTTTAATTTTGGCATTGTGCCGGTATTTGATTTGGAGGGGACTTGACTAGTTTTCTTTTTAACAATCTTTAGCTCTATACTTTTGGCCGATTTTGGTACATTGGGTACAACTTTATCCATATTACACTGGGTAGATATGGTCGATGTTTGAACTTTAGCAACTTTTGCATAAGACTTCACTTCAGCAAATGTCGATGTACAGATTAAGCGTTATTTTCGTTTGGCTTCAAAATAAAAAATCCGATCTTCAACCCGGATCTTTTGAATGACATATTCGATTTGGAATTTGGGACATTGATGTGACCACGGGGAATGCGATTCCGCACAGTTGGCGCACTTAATGAGAGTCTGACAATTACCCTCATGCAAAAGATTACCGCACTGTGCACATACAGAATTATTTCCAAATTTCTCGGAAATATGACTAAATTGCTGACAATTAAAACACCTAGGGGGATTAGGGATGCATGATCGTACCTCCAAGCTATACATTGAAGCTATTTTTATATTTTTAGGGAGTTGGAAGGCATTAAAAGTTAGGATAAAATAGCCACTGGCCGATTCGCTTCCATTCTTCCTTGACTTCAATTACATCCTGGGATTTCATCTCGTTCAAAATTTCATCATCGTTACATCGGAGCAGTAAACAACTGCTTTGAACACGTTTAAAGTGTTATGGGGTTGAACTACTACTTTATAATCTCCCATTTTCGTGCATTTCAAAAAGGTGTTACTTTTTTTTTCGCTAATCGTAGTTATCATTAAGGTACCGTCGGGCAACTTCTGAATGTTTTCAACTTGTCCTACTCCACAGACTAGTTTACTAAAACAGAATGGTGAAACTTTCTCGAAAGTTCCATCCTTCATTTGTATCAACAAATATTTTTTTAATCCGTATATTATCTTATTACGTCATCTTCTGTGTTCCCCATCCTTCTCGATGCCTCAAATGGGACAGTTAAGTACAAACTATCCATACAGCCAGAGCTACACAGAAAATATAGCCGCAAAAATCAGAGGTGTACGTAAATTAAACGCACCCTCGGTACCCACACGACTCGCCTTACCAGCAAGCCCGAAGACTTGATGGCTGGCTGATTGATCCATGCTGGGCTAGACGTGGACCTCCCGTTTAGAGAAATTCAAAGCCAAAGTGGCGTGTTGGTAGGCGCCCCCGCAGGATAAACCGTCCCTCAACCACCAAGATCATCTCCTCCCCCCACACGGGTCGCAGCGCACGGCAAACGCGCAGGATATGACATGACCACATGTCTTGTAGAAAACAACAAGTCTTAGACAAAGACACACGGAACCCATTCAGGACAGGGACATTTGCAGCTTAAGACTCGACACCCAGCCGGTACCTACTAATTGGTCTTACGACTAGCTGAGTGGGGCAGCGTTAATACCACAAAATATTAAGTGATATTAAGTAACAAATTTTTGTCTTTTTTATTTATTGAGTCAGTGCAATGGATGATTGTGAACATTCTAATATCAATAAATAATGGAATGTGTTTAGCAATTAATATTGAACAATATTTGAACAAAGTTTTCAGATAATCTGCACTAAGAAAAATAATTGAAGGAACAGGCGATTATATCCAGATTTACAAATAAAAAGAGCCAAACAAGAGTTAGATATGTTATTTGATTATTACAATGTAGTGATAATTGTAGAGAACTCTATTCTATCTATATGAATGCTTCTTGAATCACCAATCTCCACTTCCAGGAATCAATGTTCGATATGTTGCTTAAACTTTAACCACTCAGTTCATTCTATTTTGCTTCATTCTTTAATGAAACTGATACATACCCCGCAAAGGCCAACAATTTACTCAATTTTAAAAAATAACACCGACATTGCGTTATGGTTATTAATTTTCTTGATGAGGATTATCTGTTTAACAAGACAAAAATATATAAATTAAATGCAGCCTATTTTTATTTAAATATATTATTTAGTATTAGGTTTTGACTATAATTTTAAAAAAAGTTTATTTGAGTGCTTTTCTATATTTTAGTAGATTGTTATAATGTTTAAATAGGTTAGTGAATCTTTCAGTGTTTGTCGTATGTTTTTGGCCGTTTCTGGTTGATAGTCTGCTTCAATCAAGTAATTTAATGGCAGTAGAGGATCGAATTGAGTGTTTAGCTCCAAACCTTCCAAACCCATAACAAAACCTTCTTGGCTTAGCGATCAAATGGTCCGATTTATCGAAACTAAAATACGAACTTTTTCGATTCTTATGTCATAACCAGTCACTATCCGCTTTAAAAATGGATCAATTTTATTTTGTTTCAGCAAAAAAATGCAGGCATCAATTTCTATCTAAGAAAACCTTTTACTTCAAATCATGACATCCATAAAACATTTTTATTAGACCAGTTTATGTAAATGATGAAAACAGTTTCATGGATAATCTTCAGTTCCTAAGCAATGGATTTTCAAATATATGCCTCGTCTTCGATCGATACCGCATTGGGTCCATAAACAAAACAATTTTTGATTGCTGCCTTGTATTGGTTGTGAAAAATATATCTAATTTTCTCTTCTTTATATTGATTTTGGGCTGGCTTGATTAATAATTTGAATATTCACTAGATTAAAAAAATATATCGTAATTTATCTCGTGTAGATACTAAAGCTCTTATTCCACAACTTAGATTTTGTAGACTTTGATGATATAAGTAATAAATTCCACTAAAGAATAAACTGTGATATATTAATATCGGTATATTTTAGAGAAGCAACGGCAACCTTCGCAACCTACTTATATTGCTCTTGATACTCGTAATGTTGAAAAGTTCCGCCGCTCCATTGAGGCGTCCGTTCAGGTTCACAAGAAATGTTATTCAATTTGTGTAGCGTTCCGAGAAGCATGATTAATAAAAACGGAAAGTAAGATTGGCCTGGAATTACACGTGATGCGAGTCGTGCCGCCGTCATAATCGGCCGTGCACACTCGAAAACAGTTATAATTCCACAGTCGAAAAATCACAGAAGAGAAAAGAAGTGGTCGAGGTGCCCCCGTGATCATTATCGAACAGAAATTATCCTCCGAAAGGCAAACATCAGTAGATCACGCCTCGAGACCTGCTCTCTACCGGAATCGTTTCATCGCTAGCATGATTATTGTTATTAGAGATGATGGCGTATTCACGACTTTTTTTATAAGTGATGCTCGCTCCGGAGTTGTAGATGACTACTATAAATGAAAGACTATATTTAAAATACATTTATCTTTAGGCTTGAATATAAGAAGTTGTTTGTATTACATTTAATAGCACGTCAAAGGTTTGACTTATTTTGAATTGCATACATACTATAGGCCAAGAATGCACCTCAATTATTTACTACAAATTATTATATTCGGTTAATTATCTAAAATAATTATTAACATAGAAAAACATTAAAAGAGTTATACAACTTAGTTGACGTAATAATGTTCTAAAAGGTATTAGCTTAGTTAGAATTTTTTATGTTACTCATATTATTTCCATTACTAGATTTTTACCTGTTCCATCGTTTATCATGCCTTTTTATTATTTAGATTTTGTAATTTTTGCATCTTTGAAATTGTCAGTGTCGTTAAAATAATTTATAACATACTCGAATAATAACGATCGAAGACGAGTGGTTTTAGTCGGTAGGAGTCATACTATAAGAGGTATGAATTTCGTTTCTCACAAAATGTACTCAAATTACACGCGTTGTTTTCTAATGGTGACTATAACCAAACGTTGTAATCTAATTAATTTATATCAGATGGTAATACAAGCTCATAACCCTTAATAAATTGGATAGTTAAAATGGCCTACACATTTTAAGGATATAAGTTTTTTTTATTGTATTTTGGTATAGAGTTAGTTAAGTTATTTTAACTTCTTATATATAAAACATTAGGATTCTGAAAAACAAATACTACATTAGATTTCAGCAGCCATAAGTCAAATATTTATAAACCATAATCTTAGAAGATAGAATAACATTTATATATTTAATTTGGATGGATAATTGAAACATGTTCTGTATTTTAAATTACTAATTTTATGTTATTTATGTTATAGAAATAATACACTTTTTATATTAATAATATAAATTATATATATTTTACAAAATTTTATAGACAAATAATACTAAATATTTTTTTTAACCTCTCACACAAGCAATGTTGGTTTAAAACACATATTAACTTACTACATTTTTTCTCAAATCGACTCTAGTCCATACAATCACCATTTACTAGGAGTGAATTATTAATTAAAATAAAATCCTTATACTGGGCTATTACATTCACATCCGGACAAACCCAGAAGATTCAGCCTCCAGATCAACGCCAACAGATGACATGCTACTCATAACGTGATCGACGTCCCAGCGTAATATTTGTCAGCGAACCAAACATCACAAGAACGAACGACATATTGATTCGCGATGCCGTGGATAGTGACGTCGCCATACGCCTGGAGCCCAAGAGCAGCCATCTGGTCGCTAGCTAGGCTCTACCGTCATGCATCACATGTAGTGCCAGAGGTGGTACTTCAATGCCAAATTCCCCCAATAGGGTGAAACCAGACTGGATATGAGAGGGGGCGAACCTGGGAGGCGTCTACACCTAATCTAGTACAGGAGACGCAACCATCATTCCTCTTAAACCAGAGGGTTACTTCAGGAAAAGTGTATTGGTGGTTAGAGGAGATCAAGGCGGCCCGATTCAGTGCTAATACTGCCAAGAGGTAACTCACCAGGGCCAAGAGCCGCGGGATCTCCCATGTAGAGCAACTTAACAAGCACGACTGGAATCCCTGAAAAAGCAAAAGTAACCACCTTACCTGGAACAAACTCTTGACTGAGGTTGAGAACGACCCTTCTGGCAGGCCGTACAGAATTGTAACCAGAATAATGGGCAAGGATTCTTCTTGTAACTGGCCAACGTTCACCACCAGCCAGTTACAAAGAGGGGCGCTTGGTACTTCTTCCTAAGGACGGGAAGTCTCCCCCATCTCCGGACGACCGGACGAATATACCCCCTGGGCCTCCTGGAAACCAAAGAGAAAGGTTAGATTAGGCTTTACCACTGGTTGAAAGACAACGCCGCTCCGCGGATTTACGAACGGAAAATGACAGTAGGCGTTCTGAGGGAGGTCAGGATGTTGGCAGTTAACAAAGAACGCGTTCAACTCCATCTCGTGGCCGTCAGAGGTGGAGACGTTGGATAGAAGATATCATCCCCATCATTGGGGACTACCAGCACGATCATGGGATAAGCTACTGCATGCATGGACGCTAGGAGACTTGGAAAATGGTGGGAGACGTTCCACAGCGATCCGTGATCGGCCTGCTTCTCTGGAACATTGTCTACGACAACGTGCTAAGTCTCTAGATGCCCGAGGGCGTAGATATAGTAGGCTTCGCAGACAACATCCTTATCATAGTACGGAGAAGGGAAATGGAGAATGTGCAAGATGCCGCCCGCTGAATGAATTCTCTCGACCTGGAGGTGGCTGCTCATAAGACCGGGGTCACGTAGATTTTTAGGCGAAAAGCAGGAAGGAGCAGTGAGCACAGTACCCGGCAGCCCTAAAATGAAGTACCTGCGGATACAGATTAAGGCGAACCTAAACGCCCATAGTCACGTACAGGAGGCGGCGATGCTAGCAGCAGACACAGCCACAGATCTGTCCCGGCTGATGGGCATCATAGGAAAGCCGTAGGAGGCGAGCTTATAGACTAACTTGTTCTCAATGTAAAAGCGTGTACATTGGCCAATCTGAATAGAATAAACGAGCATGAAAAAAAAATATCGTAAAAAGGATAAATAAACCTTTGCAAACCATTTACTGGAAACAAATCACCCTTTTGGAGCAGATGTGTTTTTGGTAATCCACTTAACGAATAAAGGATCCAAGATGGATTTACTAGAAGCGATTGAAATTTTTAACCCTGGAATTCCCCTGCTTAACGACCAGATTGACGTAATGTATGTATCACAAAAACAAACAAATATTTTGTTAAATTTTCCAAGAATATTATTATTCTTGGGGCTAGTTTATTGACTCATCAAAACAACATTTTAATAAACCCTCGCTGATGATAAAATGGGGTTTCAGGCCTCTATCGATGCCCCTTATATCTATCCATATCACAGTATTTTTCAATTAGTGCAAACGAGAATTACGCAAAAAAATTATTCGTGCGAAAGCCTTTGCTAATTCCAATGTCCAGTTATCAGAATGCCATAGTCCCATCTTGAACAATTTTGGATTTTTTCCGCAAGGCGGTCGAATATTTTGTTCGTCATGGAAAAGGTGTTTGAACTTAAATGTGGTTTATGGAGATCGGTCAGTCACAGAGTGCCATCCAAGTCAATTCAGCAGTAAAATCAAGTGAAAATAGAAACATTGCAGACAGCCAACCCGACCTTTTTTCTCGACACTTGTGTTGTTTTTCTTTTTACCTTTTCTTTTTTCGCTCAAGTCCGTATATTGAGGAACAACCGACAATCCGAGATCAAATTTGGCTGGATTGTGGAGATACTCCGTTTTTGATCTAAGTAGATTTTGAGCGTCACCTTAGTGAAATCAAAAAAAGAAACAAAAATAGCGTTTTCTGACATATAGTCAGAATCAGAACGCTCCCAAAAACCGAATAACCCATCCAGCACCGATCCTCCAAGCCCAAAAAGCCCATATACTCTTCTGCCGAAATAAAGAGGATAGATGGATGCAAGATATCTCAACGATAGAGCTGCAGATCCCCCATTATCAAAACTAGGTCCTGAGCCATAAAAAAAAACAGAAAAATTAATATAAGAGTTAACCTCTTCCAACTCTGACTAAATCCAGCAAAAAATCTAATACTCTGCCAAAAGAGGCAACCATCAAATATGATACGAAATGGCAGCTCAGCAAAGTGTTAAAAGCTACAAAAAATCACTTTCATCAGAGCAAATTGTGAATAATACTACAAGGGTCGAACCCAAAAAATTAATATTCATCGACGATTTCGATAACATAGAGGGAGGGGAAAATTTTACTCATAAACCTCCACCACTCACAATTAAAAATCCTGGTAACTGGACGATAATATCAAAAGATGTCGTGAGCCGTAAATTTGTCAATTTGAAAGTAAGGAAAGTAAGGGAACATCCAGCTGCAACGTCTCCTAAAGACCTAAAAGCTAAAGATATTTTTATCTTTACGCATTGTCTCAACGAGGAAGAAGAATTCGGTGTAATCAATCGCAAGATCTATTAAAAGGAAAAGAAAAGATATTGATGACGAAATAATAGAGGAACTTCTTAAATTAGATCTTCCCGTAATTTTTATGCGCCTCGTAGGCTGTAGCAACCACAAATACAATATGGTTGCCGTTAACCTCAAAACAAACGAGAAAGCACGATAAATCCTCCGGTTCATCCGTTTATGTAATTTAACACAAGTCAGTGATGAGCTGGCTTACCGAAAACAGAGCCAGATGCAATGCCTGGTGGCATTGCATCTGACTACCAATGGCGATCCAAAATGCTGCAACTGCAGCGAACAACAAAGCTATATAAAATTTTCCAAAAGCCTCGAGTCTTCCTCACGATATAGCTTATTTATTATTAATAAAATTAATAATAAGAAAAAATAATTTCTATGAGCGCTCTGCAATAATGTTTTACACTATAAATAATCTAAAACCAGGTTGTGGACTCCTGTTATTCATATGAGAAACGGTTTTGTCTACCTTTTAAAAGATAAAGGCGAGGCCTTGGCGGATAGCCCATAATCGCAATTCTTGCCAAAATTCATTGCTTCGTACAATTATTAAATGGACAGTTACAGAAGTTACTGACAGAGCTGAAAGGTGGAGTTCACTCTTGAAGAATGTTCTTCCACTCTAACCTGTCGGTCCTCTCCTTCACTGTGACATTATAGATGAACTAAGCTTCGGATACATATATTAAAGAAGTAAATGCTTATTTCATCTAATAAATGGGTAAATTTAAATTTAAATTTATTCCTCACAAACATCTACAAAGCCTGTTTAAGAATAGACCCAAATACATGGAAACAAGCTAGTAGTTCTTTTACTTAAACCAGATAAAAACCACAAATTTCATCAAAATCATCGGCCCATAAACTTACTGTGTGTATTAGATAAACTACTTGCAAAAACTATATATGTTTGCTTAAGTGAAAGATAAAATGACTACAAAGTCGTTCCAAACTCACAATTTATTTAAAGCCTCTTTTCCAACTATTGGCTCGTTCTAACCAAAACACCTTAGCTATTTTTCTAGACATGGAAAAGGATTTTGACGGCGTCTAGTACAATTAACTGATTTTTAAACTGCTATCCCTAAATTGTCATATAAATTTGATAAAACTCATTTAATAGTTTATCGCCAAAACAACCTTCTTAGCTCGACGATAATCTCGATTGATGGTTTGAGTTTACGTGAAGTGTTTCGAAAATGAAAATAACACTCAGATTATTCCTTACGTCACTTATTTATTAAGCGTTAAATGTACATTTCATTCAAAAGGTGAACATTATCAATAACAAAGTTTGTTGTTAATGAAATGTATATTTAACGCTTAATAAACAAGTAAAGTGAAGTTCTCTTCCACCTTGTATAATATATATGTACAGGACATTCCAATCCCTGACCACATACTAACAGCCCAGTATATAGATGACATTGCATCCATGTGTCGTTGAAAACATATCCCGCAAATGATGTGCAAAATTCAAATTGACAAGTCAAGCCATTTGCTTCTTTCGAAGTTTTACAATTCCCTTAAACAACTTTAATTTTAAGGACATCCCTATTCTATAGGTCGACTAATTTAAATACTTTGTCTGAACATGGACAGAATATATAATTGGAAAATACACGTCCAATATGCCATCTCGAAAGCCAAATTAGCGATTACCCAGCTAAAATCACTACTGCTTGAAAAAAGGCAGATTTTCCTTTCTAACAAAGTTCACCTAGACAAGGCAAACTGATTTATGATTTACTTGCATAGATTGTCCTTTTCTTTCCAAGTTGCCAATGTACAAGCTGGAGTGCAAACAGAGCATTGTAATTAGAAAGATCATCAATGCGTCGTGGTAGGTCTATAACTCTAAGCTACATTTGGAATTAAATATCTCTAAAGTCCAGGACTTTATCCTTTAGTAGGTCCTTGACCATTCTTCCAAATTTGATATCTGCTTCACATTGAGCCAGAATGTCAAACAGGTAAGAGAAAACGTCCACTGCAGTTGGACAATTAATAAACTAAATAATTAAATTATACTTTATTCAAAAATTAAAATGTTTTAAAATTCATATAAGTACGATTCTGTCATGAAAATTATAAACAACAATTTGTTAAGCAGGAAAGTGGGGTTTTAGTCAGTAATAATCTGACACTGCCTAGAGGATCTGCCTCTAATGTACGATCTCAGGGGTAATCTCAGGGACTCATCATTGATATTTGCAGGAGTACACAATATCCAAAATTGACTTTTAGTTTATTATAATTGTCTTCTTTGTAAAATATACACCGTCATATCCTTTCTAGTTTCTCACGCACTTCCCAAAAATTGATGTAAATGCACAAACTTTAAAATTTCAATTTTTAAAAATAAAACAACTATAATTTTGGAAATATTATATCATACACTATAAAATATAAATATTTTTGTTTTTAAAATAATTCAGAATAGAAAATGGCCAATTCCAATATAAAAAAAATTATGATATGAGAATAGTAAAGAAGAGTTTTTATAATATTCCAAGATTTGTCGATTTAGTATTAAATTGGCATTTAAATACATGTTATTTATAAATTTCGTTCTTCCGCTTAATTCAATGCCATGCCCCAAAAAGCTGCTACCCGTCAAATGTCCGGCGATAAGTTATAAATACAGTTTTCAATATGTTTCCATTCGTGAAATCCAAAATAAACAGTATCAAATGTTACAGAAAAAAAAAACGTGTCTTACGTAATTTATAAAAAGGAAAGCAGATTATTAATACCCGCCGCGTAACCGCCTCCTCTCGGTGGTGCTATTTTAATTTCGATCGGCGATAAAACGCGAAATGGGCGTTCCCAGTCGATAAAGTAGCAATTAGCATCCGAAATTCTGACACAATTGGATCCCGGCGTTATTTACGCCTCTTTAACAAATTGTAACGGCCGCAAATTGCCGACGCTTCCGTCATTACAGGATTTTTTATTGCGCCATTAAAAGCCATCACTTTTTATTCCATTATTAAATTCATTATTAAACCGATCGTTTCTAGTAATTCGTAAGCGCGAATTCCTCTTTGCGTGAGGCAAATGATAAAAATAAAGGTGATTAAATTACTTATTCTCACTCGCGACCGTTATTGTTCAAATGCGTGTGCTTAATCCGAATACGTTTGGGTGTTTCAGTGAAATTGTTTTGACAAAAAAATTTATTAAAGTAATTTGGAGCGGAAGTCTGGGGAGGTTGTAAAAGGAAGAAATTATAAGTATAAGCGGATGAATCGAATTTTGGTGGACAATTAGCGGATTTCGTTAATTGGACGAAAAGTGGTCGAGAAAGACCCGGCTACTGAGGATGTAATAAAAATAATTGGCCTCCGAGGATTTTTTCTTTAAAGGAGTTATAGGCCGGCGTCGTTTTATATTAAATAAACTGGCAGATGTAATGATGTTTTATTATTTGATAAAATTAAATAACGTATTTATAAAAGAAATATGCTATATTATTTATTATGCAAAAAAGTCCTTATCAAAATAAATTTATAATGAATCAAAATATTTAGGGAAAACAGACAACCGCAACATTTTCTAACTTAGAGCGTAGTACGATACTTTCGGATTGTGCTTGTTTTGAAGGAGTTTAGTTATCCGACGGATGAATCCCAAGAGTTTCATTACGTTGTTTTTCGTTTGAGATAATAAATAATATTATTTATAGCATAATTAAAATTAATCTTCTCTGTGGTATCGGAAAATTACACACTTTTGCAATTATGTATGTTTAAGTTCTTTAATCTCACACCACCTCCGAATAAGATATAAATCATTTTGTAATAATAAAGAAACATAATCGGATTTGATACCTCCAAAAATTGTGTTTCTAATTATGGGCGATATTTTCTCAAATTTCTGAATACCTCAGACAGGTGTTTTGCACTTTCTGAATACGTTTATTAGTCACAAAATCTAGAGCAGCATGTCAGAGGGAAGAACTTATTATAAAACTGGATAAAACAAGGGAGTCACATAACCTAATTTTTGTGGTACTAGAAAGCTGGTTTTTATGTATGCTAGTGACATCCATTTTGATATTAGGTTTATTAATATTATCCTTATAACATTTACTTTTTAGGAGTTACTTCACTTTTGAAAATATGTAAATAGATCAGTATCTGAATTAATATGAGTTGCTGCTGCCTCTAAAGATCGAGGTGGAAACGAATTATTTATTAGTGCATCATATGCATACTATGACCTCTACAGTAAACCAGTATTTTTTAAATCAGTGATGTATAAAGAGGGAATAAAATAGGGCCAAGTATCGAACCTTGGGGAAAGTTTTGATATTACCTTTGTCGGTGTCTGTTAATATATCATCGGTAATATTTAATAAAACCTGCAACCCTGCCTGAAACCTGATTAGCACTACTTACTTAATTGTTCATTCAAAATTCTCTCATATAGTTTTCAAGTTTACAAACGGTGGGTAAAATAATTATTTTCTCTTATTATTCTTATTAATATGACGGCTGTCTTCCACAGATCTGCATACAAAATATTATTAAATTTATTTCATAGAATCTAGTGGAATTATAATGCATTCCGAATGTTTATAGGTTATTTTTTAAATGTGTTTATTTTATTAAGTGGTGCAACAAAGTCAAACAAGTTTAGTATATAACTAGTGAATAGATGTATTATCATTGATATTGAAGAAATACTATATGTTATCAAATGGTAATTTTGCAAGTTCATTTTGAAAATATTCTGGATTTATATTTCTTAAATTACGTGAATAATACATTTTAGGTGAAGATGGTTCAAAATTAAAATTAATACAACGGTATATCGCTTTGTTACCAAAAAATGGCAATCAATAACTTCAGTAGGTATTTCTTAATCTACAAATAATTACGTCAATCAGTGAAGGAGATTTAACAGTTATTCTAGTAGGCTCATAGATTATCTAGATTAAATTGTGTAACTCCATTAAATCAGTAAGGAGGAGTGAAGAAAACAAAATATGATTGATTTGCAGTTCATCCAAAATTGTTGTCTAAATTTGGTAGCCTATTGGCGACAACAACAGCAAAATAGGGAAAGTAACAAACATGATTTGATGAGTATCCATATTAATTCAATATTTATGCCTTTTTCCAAAATAGGAATATTTAAAGAGCTACTCCCCCGCTCCAAGTATCTCAATAATTGCTTATAAGTTTGTCAATATCAATATATAAAGGATCATTAGAAATTTTAGCATTCAATGTTTCTGATAGTGTTAACAAGTCAATATAATATCATTTAGTTTATTAATCAGAGATCTGACATTGGTGTGGGCTACAGTGATATACCGGGTGTGGCACTTAAGACGCCTCGGACCATAGCTCCCTTACGATAAAAGCTATCGAAAAAAAAGAGCAACGTGGTGCATAATTACCGTCGCTATGTTTCAAAAATATTTAGAATCATCAGTGGCGTGCTGTACTCCAGTGGCGTACCAAACTTATGTTTTTTTTTAAATAGAATGCCCTATTTTTTATTGCAGATTTGGAAAATGCTCGGAGATAAAATAATTTTTGATTGATCTTCGCATGTCATTTTTCGTTGTCATTTTTTTCGAAAATTTCAAATGGCACCCCTCTAAAAAAATACGGCGTTGTACAGCCAAAACTCTAAATTTTTCATTGGTACAAAAAAAATACACATTGCATAACAAAATTTCGGAGAAAAGAGGAATTTCATCGCAAATGTCGGGAAACGTTTCCCGTTCCCAAGTGTGCCATGAGAAAACATAAACACAAATACGGTCAACATAATAGTATGTACCTATTTATTCAACATGATATGAAAAATGCAGATAAAGAAAATTTAACAACTTAAACTAAATGTTCGAAATGACGACCTTCCTGCTGGAGGCATAACCGCAACTTCGACTCACAGGCTCTAGACACTGCCCTAAGGACTTATACCGCGGAAAGCCGCGCGGATTCTCTTCCTCATATCCTCCCTAGTAGTTGGTACCGTCCTGTAAACCTCGTCTTTGATATGGCCCCAAAGGAAGAAGTCAAGGGGAGTGAGGTCTGGTAATCTTGGCGGCCACCTCACAGGACCACCACGACCAATCCAGGAGTCCGGAAACGTTTCATCGAGAAATTCCCGAACGACACGGCTATTATGTGCAGGAGCCCCATTGTGCTGGAAAACTATCTGTCGTAGAGCGGCTAGAGGGGCATTTTCCAAGAGATCATCCAAGTCGTCGCGAAGGAACCTCAAATAACTGTTGCCGTTCAGGTGCCCCTCGATGAAATAAGGACCCAAAAGGTGTTCTCCAAGTATGCCTCCCCAAACATTCAGCGACCATCTTTGCTGGTGGTTTATCATCCGCATGGCGTGTGGGTTTTCATCGGCGTAATAATGGTAGTTATGGCGATTGACATGCCCATTTCTATGGAACATCGCTTCATCAGAAAATAATACACGCATAAGAAATGATCCTGCTCAATTTTGTTGATAGCCCACATGCAGAAATCTTACCTCGCATGAAAATCTTGAGGTTGCAATTCTTGGTGCAGTTGAATCTTAAATGGACGGAATTTGTACTTTTGAAGAACACGATGTACGGATCGCGTTGAAATATCGTGATTCCTACTAATACCACGGATACTGGTATGAGAATCTTCAATAACTGCCTCCAGAATCTGCAGTTCATTATTTTCGGTAAAAACTGCCTTCTTTCTAGCGTACACTCGTGACGCCAAGAAACAATTCTTGTTACATTCTTCAAGAATAAATATCATGTCAACCATTTCCTCTTGAGTTCGGAACATTTTTAGAACGTTTATCAAAAATGACTTATGGCTGCTACTGGCGTCTAATAATTTACTTTGACAATTACCAATCTTTTGTTTTCTCATGGCACACTTGGGAACGGAAAACGTTTCCCGACATTTGCGATGAAATTCCTTTTTTCTCCGAAATTTTGTTATGCAATGTGTAATTTTTTTGTACCAATGAAAAATTTAGAGTTTTGGCTGTACAACGCCGTAATTTTTTTAGGGGGGTGCCGTTTGAAATTTTTGAAAAAAATGACAACATGCGAAGATCAATTAATTTTTTTTTTCCATAAATTACCTGAAAAAAATTATGTGAAGGTATACGAGGCCTTAACCTGTACCTCAATTTAAAATTTAGGCGCTGACGTCAATTAGTTTCTCTACAAAAATATCTCAAAAATGGGGCGCAATTTTGAAAGAAGGGGTTATAACAGCGAAACCGCTAAAGTGAAGGGTATAACATGTTAGATAAAAATATAAGTACTCTCCGAGCACTTTCCAAATCTGCAATAAAAAATAGGGCATTCCATTTAAAAAAACATAAGTTTGGTACGCCACTGGAGCACGGCACGCCACTGATGATTAGAAATATTTTTGAAACATAGCGACGGTAATTATGCACCACTTTGCTCTTTTTTTTTCGATAGCTTTTATCGTAAGGGAGCTATGGTCCGAGGCGTCTTAAGTGTCACACCCGGTATAAACGGACCAATGATTAAATATAAATAAATGAAAGGAATATAGAAGAAAAGAATTTTTCACTGCACATGTTGATCGTCAGTCGAATGTAAGGTTGTTTCCGATATAGATGAAATGAGTCTCACGCCCAAATATATTCACTATGGGATTCCATTCAAGATGTCACTAATTGATTGAATTTTCTTTATTACTTCGGACAGTTTAAGAAATACCGTTACAAAATTAGTGAAAACATTTTTACTCGAGTACTTTTTAGCTGCCTCCATTATGAGTGTTAATCGAAAAATAGCCAATCTTGGCATATCACCACGTCAAACTGACCCTTAGCGATAAATACTTTATTTTTGAGATGTTTATTATGGAAGGAAATAAACATGGATGTTGTTACATCATTTATCTAAAAACATAGGTCGATGTCTATATCGGTGTTTCATTTTTATTTACCGATAGGTCAAAAAGTTGCTGATCCATTATTTTGCAGGTTGACTGCAAGGCTACAGATTTATCTTCAATTGATCTCACCTGTGCAGAATAGTGTGTTGACTTTTGCTTCTATTAATTTCTCGACGATTTTATTGATAAAATCAGGACTGTAGCTGTAGAGTATTCTTTTGACGATACGTTGGATAAATGCCTCATTCTTATCAGTATTTTGACGTATGATAATTCTGGCCTGCATTTTCACTCAATTACAACAATAAACTAGGAGATGACAGACACAGCGACACAAAACACGTTCATTCGATCATGGTGCACATGATCAGTTATGTAATCAATGTTAAGAACTGCATTTTGAGGCCTGTACACATAACTGCTAAGAACGATAGTTAAAAGCTTCTTGGTAGGAAGCAATTTAGTTTTTTTTAGATAAAACTCCTCCTACATGTTTAATTGTAATATGCATTTTCCTAGTATCCATTTGTGGTTGAAAATTTGGTTTAATTTTGGTCTCTTCTTTAATTTTCCTAAAATTTGTACCACTTTTGAAAACAATGTATTTTTAAATTTAAATTATCTTTTAATCGTACCAAACCACAAAGAATAATCGTCTCTTCATTGAAAGATTTTAGGATGGCTTGCAATTGTCCTAATTTTATTTTCGGTCTTCTTTGCCAGTCCAATTATACTTAATGGCATAAAAATCGCAACACAAAGAAGGGGTTGGAAATTTTTAACCAAATTTAGCAAAACCGTTAAACTATTAGAAGATAGAAATTAATTCAAATTTAGAAGAAAAAGAACAAAAATAAACATATTGTTCATTATAAATGGGTTGGTTTGCCCCTATTGGTTACATACTTCCCTACTTCTCGTAGCATAGATTCTAGTAGGTTATCAATCTTATCTTGAGGTATTGTATCATAAGAAACCTATAATTCGTGCTAAAGAGCACTACATATGACGTTGTAAATTTTTTATACTCCTCCCCATAATGTCCTATACATGCTCAATGAGCGAAAGAATAGAATATCGGAGTGGCTATGACAAGATATTAACATTATCCGTTGCAAATCTATACACAGAAATTCAAGACATTGCCTTGCTTTTGGGTTTTCCAATTGCTGAAGAAATGTGGGATTTTATCACCTTATTAAAATTTCGTTAGGCGTTCGATGCACAGGCTTCTCAACAGAAAATTATGTTATTACGTTCCCCAAACAATACCACACTTTAGGTTCCAGTACAATCATAACTTACATTAATCCAAAGATTGAGCCGTTTAGTAACACAAGATGGATAACAATGGACCACCAAAAAACAAAAACAGAAACTTCCATAGGGGGCTCTTCGGAGAACCCTACCTCTACTTGTGCCGCCACGGCTGAACCTGAACGACTTATACAGCGTTCGGGGGCGGCCAGACGACGCCAGAGGAGAGAGAAACTCGACCAGAGGGCAGGGACGCCTAAGCGTAACCTACCTCAGGGAGAGCAAGCGTTAGGGGAGGGGTCGCACCCGCGACGCCCTGCACCAGCGTCGGCATCCGGCTCGTCAGGGATGCAGAAGCGAAACCTGTCGAGCGACAGCACACCTCCGGGACTCCAAAAGAGACCGGCAAAAACCCCGAGAGGGGGCGAAGGGCCTCCGGCAAAGAGAAAGGATACCCAGAGACGAGCATAAATGCAGAGGAAGGCGAGGCTATCAAAGCCTCGATAATCCAAAGCATTGATGCTACGGTGAAAGGACAAGCCTCACCGAAATTTCAGGAATGCACCCATAAAGGGGGATTCCTGAGAATAGTATGCTCCGACCTTCCAACCAGGACATGGATCGAGAGCATAGCCAAGGAGAAGAATCTCCTGGGGAACGAAAAGGAACTTCAGATCATTGATTTGAAGGACCTACCGGAACCCAGGAGAGTACAAACGTGGGCTCCAGGACCACCGATAGAGGCAACCACCTTCCTCAAAAGAATATCGGTGCAGAACAACGTAAGCACCGATACCTGGAGAGTAGTCAACCGAAAACCGGCCCCAAGGGAACTCAGTACATCATACTGATGGACAAAGTCTCTTCGGGGAAGATGAGCGAAGGAAAGAAGTTGCACTTCGGCCTTTCAACCATCACCCTCAGGGCGCTGGCGGCAAAAACCGTCGGCAGACCTGAGGAGATCGAAGAGGCATGTATCTGAGGAACCTTCACTCTCAGATCATCGATATATACGATTCGATATCGAATCAGAAGAAGCATTTGAAATCCAAAAGAGAAACCCAGAAACCAGAAACCAGCCGAATCGGGGACTGTCCAACAGTAGCGAGAACAACGCATGAGTTAGAGCTCATGGTGCAAAGCATCACAGACTCTGTCAATACTGCGTTTGAAGCAAGCTGCCCAAGAACTACCAAACCTACCTCAACCAGGGTAAGGGTTAACTGTAAACCCAGTCAAAACGGCGGTCGTCCCTTTTACTAGACGACGAAAAACCAATAACATAAAATCACTTCGTATGTATGAAATGGAAGTTCCAATAAAAATGAAGTAAAATATTTAGGGGTCATACTTGATACCAGATTGAAGTTTATCTTCCACCTAGAGAGCATCAGCAAAAAGGCCATGAGAGGACTTTTTGCGACCCGAAAAATGGTAGGACGCACATGGGGGCTGAGACCCAGTATGACCAAATGTCTATACACTGTGATCATAAGACCTATAGTGACATACGCGGCGCTCGTTTGGGGAGAAAAGACCCAAACCAAAAGTGCAGCAGTAAAACTCGAAAGAGTGCAAAGACAGGCGTATCTGCTAATCACTGGGGCAATGAGGACAACGCCCACGGCAGCCATGGAACACATATTATCGCTACCACCACTACATTTATTTGTAATGATGGAAGCTAGACAGGCAGCCTATAGGATGCACATAAATGGACATACTTTAAATATGGGGCCATCAAGACATTTAAAGTACTACAAGAAGAAGAGACACTAACAATGAGGTCCGATTTCACCAAAATCGTACACCCATCCCGCAGATTTAAAACGATCATACCACAGCGGAGTGAATGGACAAATGGAACATACCCGAGAACGAGTAAAGGAACCATCTGGTACACAGACGGGGCCAAAAATACTAAATGAACCGGGGCTGGTACCTATGGAGGCTGCAACTGGAGCAAACAATTCGCGATTGCTCTGGGGAAGCATGCCTCTATCTTCCAGGCCGAAATAGCCGCCATTGACTGGTGTGCTCATCACTTAATGGAATCGGGACTTAAAAAAGGACCAATTACCATTATGACAGATAGCCAGGCAGCCATAAAAGCGCTAGCCTCACCGATAGTGCAGTCCAGGCTGGTCATGACTTGCATAAACAGACTGGACGCACTGGCGACAACAAGAGAAACACAGCTAGTATGGGTACCCAAGGACCAAAGAATTATTGGACACTTGGGGGCCGACTTTCTGGCTAAACAAGGAGCAGCAGATGAATTCATAGGACCTGAACCCGCTTTCGGTATACCCCATGAAACCGGAAAGGAAATAATCCGAGGCAAGTTAGCAGAGGAGCACAAAAAGGCATGGCAAAACCTAAATGGAATGAGGCATACGAGACTCTTCCTAGATGGTCCGGTACCTGACAGCATGTTAAAGCTGTCTAGACTGAGCAGATTGAAACTAAGAAAAATCACAGGACTAGTCACTGGACACTGTGACCTGAACAAGCACAAACATAGGATGGGCATTGAGAAAAGCCCCCTATGCCGTGGGTGTCTGGAAGAAGAGGAAACTCCCCAACACCTACTGTGCACTTGCGAAGCATACAAACAAGAACGCAAGGCGAAACTCGGGAAGCCCATGCTTTCTGTAGAACAGCTAAGTAATATCCCCTGGCAGAAACTCCTGGACTTCTTAGAAGATACAGGAGTTCAAAAGGAGTAAAACAGCCAGAGGCGCACAAAAGGACCACGGAGACCGCAGTGCAGGGACGCTAAGCGACACCACCTCGTAAGGATAAAAAAAAATCATAAGTCAAAGATGGCTCTTTTTCAACGTTCCCGAAAGGCTTTAATCTATACCTCATAGCAGCGTATAGCGATGGATTAAATTCGGTTAAGGCGATTAACAATTTCTCTAATCGGAAAACTAAACTACCTTCGCGCAAGTCTACGATACGACCTGTGTCAAATTCGCGTCAATGGTGGTAATTTTCACGTTGGCGCACTCTAGCCATAATTACTTTTTCAAAACAAACGATGAAAAGCAAAAAAAGCAAAGAACCGAATACTATTTCGCAAAATTGTTGATAAAATTATTAGAAATCCTGTATAAAATTTTAATCAATTGGTATCTTTAAACAATTTTACAATTCAGGCATCAAGAAATGATTGTTATTCCACTTTTATATTTAAGAAAGCAAGGACCGATAATTCCTCGCGCCGACATCGCAGTCCATAGGTCCACAAATGTAAACAAATATCACTGTTCGCACTCATTCTAGTAATTAAGTAAATAATTTTTGGCAAAATTTTGAGAGTATAAGTAACAAATTTCCAAACAAAATCATTGAATATTCTTTTTTAATATTACATACTCAAAATATATTGTAGCGCGCATAATTTTAAAATATTGTACTCAGGTAATAAAGGAAAAATTCTCAAATATAGGGAAGGCGTAAAGATTAGTGATACCAAGAATCAGGCAAAAACGTAGTCAACTTCATTGTCGTTGACAATGCTCTGGGTTTTCCCGATTTCAAACGTGCTTATTACCTGAACCTTATACATAATTTGTTAAAATTACGTCTGTACAGTAGCTAGTCGGATAATAAAATAAAAAATAAAGTGATACGAACAAAGTGAATTTTTAATCAATTACAAATTATAAAATACAAGATATAAAAAGTCTTCGGCTTATCAATGAAATACTGATTTTTTTAATTAAAAAAAACGTGGATTTCTCGTCATAATAATTATTTAAAGTAAAATAGGTATTTATTTATTATAATGCTTTAGATACTGTCAACAAAATACATTAATATACACATAAAACATACACTAAATTTTGAACACAGGAATCACAGGCGGACTTCATTCTTCTAATCATACCCTGTTCAAATGTTCCCATTTACTCAAAGAATTTCTTCTACTTCTTCCTACAACTGTAGATATTAATTTTACTTTACTTCACATGTTAATCATCCTGCTTAAAATTTGTAAAATTTGTGAAAATATTTGATTAATGTCAACTTCATATTTTTATTTCAAACTTAAAGAAGTAAAATATTTTACCAGCGAGTCACTGCTTTATTCGGGCAAAAAGAAATAGCTTAATTTTTTTATTTTATCGGTCGTATTGAGAGTCGAGTGAACTAGCATATTGTGCTAATGAAACATTTTTTGTCAAATGTAGCCGTTTGACCTTGTCATCGGCTTCCAATCGGTCTAGTGATGCCCAGCAATATTCTTTATTGATAGTTTAAGATAATCAATTAATATGTCAGGCTAATCTCAAAATAAATGGCAAAAATCTTGCCAGCTACCAGCTGATTTTATTGTCTTTAGGCGCTTTGGACGGCTTTCATTCACTAGGATTGTCGATTGGTGTGTAGTGATGGATGTTTCATTTATTGTTAAAATCTATAGAAAAACTCATTCTTATTGTGATTAAGGAGGGCCAGATTTTGCTTTGAAAGTCGCACACTTTCCATCAAAAAACGCGCGCAAAACTTTTTCATGTGTAAATTCATGAATAATATAACCAACGCGTTGATTTTATATGGCAGTTATGTTAGATAGTTCACTCAATTTCATATTGCCATTGTCATTCAACACAATTTCACTAACTTTATGGTTATTTTCTAGAGTAAATGCCTCGTGTGGTGCATTATTAGTGCTCGTATTGTTACGACAAAACTTAGAAAACTGATATTACACATGAATAGTTTATTCAAAATTAATTAAGTAAAACCGAAAGATTATCTGTACTAATGCATGACAATCAGAGTTGGAATGTTCATGAACAAAACGAATAATTCTTCGATAGTCCACATCGCCAAAAGAAGACAGACACCACTGTGATTTAGAAATCCTACATATCCACCGCTTAGCGCGCATCGTCGTCCCTTTCAAAGATTTCCGCCCCCAAATTCGTGCGGCCTCGTGCAAAACAAGCAATACTTAAAAAATCGTAACCACAGTCGCAAGAGCGCTACAAGGCATGACGCCAAGATTGTATAAAATAAATAAATGATACACTTCTTCAATATTCCTAAAAGCATTTATTAAAAGTTATGGCTAGTCAAAATTATTTATACTTGGAGACACCGATAGCCAAAACAAAATGACAGACAATTTGGTGGAACAATGATACGATCAACAGCGTCGTCCACATACGTTAAATTATCTATGAGGGGGAATGCTGGGGCAGGAAGTTGGCACCGCACAGGCCGTCGAAAAGCCCGACAGGTTTCCAGCGTTGAATCCGTAATTGACTCATCATTTGAGTTGCTGGTTGATTACTGGAAGAAGACGTGGCCGCTAACCTCGACAGTATGCTCTTCTCAAACATCTGAAGCCTTTGCGCAATCGGTAGAATTCTGGCCAGGGTGGCCGTTAATCTAGATATGTTTCTTGTTGAGCACTTTATAAAGCACGGAGTTTGCTAGCTTGTTTCCCGCCAGAGACTCCTTGCTCAGGTGATGGTGCGATTCAGCCAGGCACTTCACCTCGGCGAAACGTGCGTTAAGAGACAAGGCCGAATTGTTGAGATCCTGGGGTAGGCGGCCCTTCTTAGTTGTTCTTCAATCACGAGAGCTCATTCCAGAAGCTTGCATCTTCTAGCTAAGAACTTATTCTTAATTTCAAAGAAGTTCCCTTTCGCTACATTCATTTTGAAAGATTCATTGATGATGGCAAAACGGGTATCAGCCTGAATGTATTCTTTCATTACCATGGGTCACCATTCTAGCTAAGAGCCAGTAATCGTGTCTTCTGTGACAAATTCACCTTCTAGAGCTGCAGCGTTTTCTTCATTCAAGCACAACGTATGAAACTCTGTTAATTCACTATCGGGATGTTCAATGTTGAACATGAACTTCCTCTGGGCCTCGTCCTCCTCATCTACCCTCTTCTTCTTCTTCTTCTCGTCACTCACAATCACAATATCCTTCTTCTTAGGACGACGAGGATATGGTGATTGTGAGTGACGAGAAGAAGAAGAAGAAGAGGGAAGTTGAGGAGGACGAGGCCAAGTATTCAGTTCAGTACAGTCGAAAATACAATAAATACGGTGCATATCACACACTACATTCTTTAAGAATTTCAACAAGCAAAAAATGCTGCACTTACAAATCGATTCGTACGATCATGCGTGAGATGTGTGCCTATTTTGGTTTAAGCGGTGATTTTTATCTGCATGACAAATAACGGTATGGAGGCCCTCCAAAATGCGAAAACGATAAATTACAGAAGATGCTCGTCGAATATTCGGTGTAAACTCAGAAAGATCTCGCAAAATAGCTGGGAGTACACAGCAATTGATGTAAGTGGGGTTCCGCATAAACTCAATGAAATTAACAAATATTAACGAGTGGCAGTGCATCTATCTCTGCTCAATAAACAGCGTCTAAAGTCCTTCTTGTGGAAAATCGTTAATGGCTATGAGAAATAGATACTCTCTGACAATCCGAAACGCAGAAAGTCTTGGGTAAATCCTTGTTGAATCTTGAAGCTATTGGAAAGAAGGTTCCTTTTTGCATTTGGTAAGATATGAAGGACCTGCTTTATAATCAGTTACGGACTGGTACTAATGTCAATTAATACGCTTGAACTAAGAATTGGAACAAAAACGTCAAAGGGCAACCTTCAGTGAAATTGTTGCATGACATCGGCAGTCTACACATTGCTTCTAAAACAAAAGACATCATAATGAGTCTTGTCTGGGATGTGTTTCAGCAACTGATATATTTACAAGATATTTTTCCATCCGATTACCACTTTCCGATAGATGCAATACGACTTGTCTAATGTGCATTTTCTATCAGTGAATGAGATCCGAAAATGGTTTGACGTGTTCTAAGATGTAACATTTTTCTGAGATTGAATTCACCAGCTTCTTGAAAGTTAATATAATATAATAATCTTTATTAGTGTCAGTAACATAGGTTTTATACATGTCATGATTAATTTGTTTCACTTATTTGACATATAAGAGAGCAAATATTAAGTATTAGTTATAAATAAAAAGTGTATAATTAATTAAAAATTGCAAAATATAATTTAATATAAAAGTACTAAAATAAACGCATATTGACATATTGAATAATGGTGATGTGGCCATCATAGTACTTTCCCTATATTTTACTCGAAAAATTTATGCAAAAATGCTATTCATAGTAATTTGTTTACTTTTGAATTCTCTACAATTATTTGTTATGTAAATTTCATGTAGCTCCAGTAGTTTAGGAGCAATTGGAAAAAAATATCAAAATTTTTAATTTTTTTACTCGAAAGCTAAGAATTTTATGAAAAATATGTTCAGATTTTCATTCTCTTTAACTTTTGTTAGAAAAATTTTATAATATTTTTCATATTAAAAAAACTATCGGAAAAAAAAAACAAAAAAACATCCACTTCCGGTTTATGAATGTTTACCAAAAGCTTTTCAGATTAAGTTTTTAACGATAAAACCTTAAGTTTAAAGTTTCATCTCAATCGTCATCAAATTAGTTTTTTGGGCTCAGGGGACCCCAAAACGGATATTTCCGCAAAAAAAAATTTCAAAAAAAAATCACGAAAACAATACATATATATACTATATAGGGAAAGTAAAAATTAAAATATAAGTATCAAGCTATTTATAAATACAATAGTGTTGTTAAAAGTGTTAATATTATTAAAAGTAAAAGATATAAAACTTAGAAACTAATTGACAATAGTACGGTTTAAGTATTTAAGTATGGAGTAGAATGCATGTAGTATCTAGTACCTGTTTTAGCCCTTGATTATGCCATATTGATTACGTGACTGGAAATATGCACAATACGCATGAATCAACATTTTTGGTTTTACTGATGTAGCTAATTTTTTGAACAGCTACACATTTCTTGTCAGGTTTAGTTCTAATTAAATTCCGTATGCTTCTCAAAATGTTTAAAGAGAAATGGCCATAGATACTAGAAGAAATTGTGAGAAACACATTTCTTGATTACTCACAACTGGACATTTATATTAAGAGGAAACTTCAGGAATTAAAATTAGATTATTAATACTCACTGCCACCAAGTACCAGTATTACAGTGACCCCTAGAAATTTAGCTAAATATTTTGATTTAATTGACTGGACTTTAATGAGAATGTAAGTTCTACCACGTTTTCTTGGTATAATTTTAGTTTATTACATTCGAGCCAAGTATTCATTTGCTCCATTTCTGATAGAATTTGTATTTTAGCATCCATACTATCACCTTTTACAGAGATTGCTGTATGGTCAGAATATAAAATTGTTTACATATTTGGACTTTGTCTTGGTAGACTATTGATGTAGAGAAGAAAGAGTAAGGGACCTAAGACTGATCCTTGGGGTACCTCGTAAATAATTTCAAGTTCATCAGACATACTATTTTTTATCACGACTTTCTGACTTCTGTTTATCCTGTAAGACATTAGTAATTTACTACTTTCTCAATAGAATTTAGTCAGTAACGCAATCAAATGCCTTACTTAAGTCCAGCAGGAGACCTTTCACCATTTTTAATCAAAAATTAATAAATTTACTGATTGGTGTTGTTATTAATTTGCCTTTCCAAAATGTGAATCTGTCAATATTTTGTTTGATTCCAAGAAGAATTATTAAAGAGTTGAAAGAAATAGAATACAACGGTGAATACATTGATTCAAAAATGTATTTACTTTCTTTTAAAATTAACCTAGAATGTAGCTGAAAATATTGGATTATTTATTTATACACCTAATATAATAAAAATATAATGACTTTAAGAGTTAAGTTTCATGTATCATTTAGAAAATATATTATATCATGAATTGAAGAAAAATTACGATTTTTGTTAGGGTGAATCCTGAATAAAAAGTTTGATAAAAATTTTAGTTGGTGTAGGTAAAATTTTGAAAGATTCATTAAATTATGCAGATGCATTTAATAAAATATCTATTTTTGTCTATCGTTTTATAATAAAAGTTATAAATAATAATGCCTTTTAAAAATGTACACAGTCTAATCATATAAGATTAGATGATATACATCAAAATATTATTTTTAATTTCTATATATGTAGAACGACCATTTACACAAATTCTCATATTTCAATGTCGATAAACAAAATATTAATCATACCAACTTGCATAAGGCTCTGAAAATGTTTATCTGATTACCAGAATTAAATATAGACACGAAGCAATAAATTCGTGCCGGCGGTACGTGGGTTCAATCATATTTTTAATATGCGCGTTCCCAAATATAAATGTCTGGAAGTCAACACTATGACGAAGTGTGGGTGCGGGCGGAAGCTGCGGATATGAAATATTCCGCGTGCTCCTCGTGCCAACTAAATCATACTTCCCCCTCAAAGACGACAGCGCCGTCAAAATATTTATTTTCATACAGATGTAAAGCGTAACCCGATACTTCAGTGAATGTCAAAATTATTAACTAATAAATTTGAGCCAATTGGCACAACGCTTAGGCTTACATCGTTTTGTAAATGCACTAATTTATTACAATCTTACATGTAATTAATCGGCCGGTCTTGTTGTAGAGCTTTAACAACTATAAACAGTCATAGTTAGACGTACTATTTAAGTGTATAAAAGTTATCTCAATAATATACATGTATTTGTATAAATGACACAAGCTTTATATTTTAAGATTAATGAATAATTGCAGTTTAAAAATATATATTATATTACATATACAAACTTTCTACAATGTATAGGACGTAAATACATTTGTATTAATAAATTTATTCTTATTTATTTTTCTACAAAAGAAATAAGATCAGTTTAATTGAAATATTCGACATATTTATTGACTCTTCGCCAACAGATGACAATCTGAAGTTGTAGAAATTATGGTTACATGTGAAATTTTTACAAAAACAAAACGGAGAACTTCGTGCTCTTTTGGGTCATTATAAGTGCTTCTCAAATCATCTCAGAAGATTCCTGAAAATGTGAATTATGCAACTATTCATAATTTAAATAGAAGTGTAGTAAATTTTTTTCTTTTAAAATTAGAGAAAGCTTTGTCGCAAAAAGACATTTAAAGTTTAATATTATGCGTTATCCATAGCGACTTCCTTTACGCAAGTCGTATATTTTTTTATTTGTCACAACGTGCTATTATTAAAATACCAATAGTAAAAATACTAAACTGATATAGTTTAAAATATTACAATTGCAGGACCAATGACCAGCATATTAATTCTCCATAACACCTTGTTACGTGTTGCATGTTCTGATGAATGTATATTCCTCGAGTATTACACATGAAAGTAAATAAATTACTTGAAAGCGTTTCGTTTTATTAACACAATTATAGTTTAATCATGATCCGATGAAAGGATAAACGCGCATTTTTTTATTATCCTGGCGGGCGCAGCAGGAGTCCGTTTCCGCGATGGCGGAACCGATGGTTGTACACGCGCGGCCGTTATCTCTTATATTCTCTACAAGAAAACGAGATTTTATGTGTGCCATTCAAGCAGGGATCCTAGGAGATTCCGGCTCGATTATTTCTTAGCAGGGAGTTTGTTTTACGAGGACCGATACGAGAAATTCTCGGACTTGCCTCGGATGCATGCCTATGAGACGCCACTGCTGATTGATGAAGGAAGTCCATCAACGGACGAATCGACTGTGATATCATCATCTTTGCATACTGCCTACATATCATTTGAATACGTTTCGCATTGGATTTCTTAATTGAATCGTAAAATTGGAACATCGGTTTACGGGTTTTTATGTACTCCCCAAGTGATTTATAGTTATTTCAAGTTTACATTCGAATAGGAAGTCACTCTATTTAACTACTTAATGCTTCTATATTTTTATCGCGCCATCTTAAACTCGAGCACGTGATCATTGAATGCACGTAATTGGTAAAATATAATGGTTTTAATGTACACGCTATCTATTGCATAGAATAATACCTTACGTTTAAAATTTTACTTGAAATTTCTAGCATTGTTTTATGATAAAGCGCTCTCAGACACACACAAGATATATTGTTCAAAAGATTGTTTAAATTATATCAATATACTTTTCTTTAATACAAACTCAAATCTCTTAAAACTCTTTTGAAAATCTAACGCACTTTGCTTCCAATCTGAAATTCGTAATTCCAGGGAACTTTCTTGGGAATTTAAGCCAAGAAGATAAAATTTGACATAAAACTTATAGGATAAAAAACCTAATCTTCTTGAAATTTGGAGGTGTTTACTTCGTAGTACATTTTCGATTATTAAATAAAGAAAACAATTAACTTTTTTATACCACTTATATTTTTTATTTCTGGTGACTAGTTTCAATTACAAGGTAATTATTATCAAACTGTACTTAAGTTAACAAAAATGCAGGTATATATACTAAAAGGCTTCAAATAGAAGGGTGTACAACAGGTCAACCTGGTCGTTAATGACGGAAATTCCCGGATTAATTTTGGTTTTGTGTAATTCCAGGGCTTCCAGTAAATCCATCTGTTTGCCTTTATCGGCGACATGGATTACCGAAGTACATCTCTGTCAAATTTATGGTCTATTTTTAACAAATGATTTGCAAACGTTGAATTGTTTTGTTTTAAATTATATGATCGTTCATGTTCTTTTAAACGTATGTGAAAATTACGACCAGATTGCCCGATGTACACTCCTTTACATTCTGGACATATTAAACTATAAACTCCTGATTTGTACATAATGTCTAATTTCGATTTTCGGTTAAAAATTAAATTGCGTAACTTATTACTTGATTTAAAAACTATGTTAATGTCTCGTTTTTTAAAAACGTTCTTAATTTTTAAACTTATTGTTCCGAAATAGGTTAAAGTTTTGTAGGAATTCTTGTCTAGTACAGGACTGATTGCATATAAGTATTTACTCATTCTTTTTAATTGAAATGTATTAATTAATTTAGTTACTAATGACTCCGAATAACCATTATTAATGGCAATTGTTTTTATTTTATTTATTTCTATTTTTAAGGATTCCGGGTTAAGGGGGATATTGTATGCTCGAGTTATCATTGAATAAAAACTTGCTATTTTGTGTTTAAATGGGTGACGGGAATTTTTGGGAATAATGGTGTCTGTGAAGGTGGGTTTACGATATATATCAAATGATAGTTTGTTATTGGTTTTAGTTAGGGTTAAATCTAAATATGTAGTTAATTTTGTTATTGGATTCTGTTTCTATTGTGAACTTAATGGATGGGTGGAAAGAGTTAAGGAATGTTAAGAATTTATTAATTTTTCAGTCAGTACTTTCGATGCAAGTTAAAATATCGTCTACGTATCTATACCACCATTTTATATGCTTTTTGTTTTGGGGTGATTTTAATATTTTATTGGTGAGGTTATTCATAAAAATTTCTGCTAGCAGTGGACTCAGTGGTGAACCCATTGCCAGACCTTCTTTTTGTACATACATTTTACTATCAAAAGAAAAATAATTATGTTTAAGTATTAAATCTATCAAGTTGATAAAATCTGCTTTGATAACCGGGTTGACCCTAATTCTTCAATTATTATTTGGAGACACTCTTTTGGGGGTATTTTAGCAAACATATTCGACACATCGAAGGATACTATCTTACAACTGTTAGGAATGGTTACATTTTTTAAATTATTAGTTAGTTCTACTCAATTTTTAATAGCATAGGGATCTTTAAAATTGGTGTTGGATTTAAAAATGGAAATAAGTTCTACTGCTAATTTTCTAATTGGGGAATTGACATATGATCAACAGGGCGGATGGGACTATCAGGTTTGTGGATTTTAATGAAACCGTATAACATAGGAGTCCTGGGATTCATAGGGAATAAATATCATTTTTTGTTCTCTGGAAAAAGTGAGCTATCCTGTACTATTGATTTTAATTTTCTTAAGTCGGGTCTTCTTCTATGTCTGTGATATTAGAATTGTTTATAAAATATTTAACTTTATTAATATATTCTTTGTTGTTTAAAATGACTACAGAATTTGACATTGTCGGCTTTTGTAAGTATTAGATTATTATTTTTAATTTTTTTTTATAGATTTAATGATTTTTGAGTCTGAGTTTGAAATTTATTCTGTTTGTTTAATTAGTTTCGCTATTTTTGCTTTGTCAATTGGGGACAAGTCTGTATTTTTGGATGCAATTTCTGATTCTACTATTCACCACATGTTAATGTCTCCTCTTTTAAAGAAATTCTATACTTTCAACAGATGCTTGAGAGAGGGAATATTTCCCAAGCTTTTCAAACAATACAGATTGGCGTTTCTGCCAACAAAAGGGAAGCAGGCGGATAAACCTGTAAGGCAAAGGTCCTTGTAGAGCGAATAATGGTTGTTCTAGTAGAGACAGAAGGACTTGCCGAGAATCAATATGCAAAAACGGCCCGTTAAGACAAAGAAAACATTGTATAGGCATTTAATTCGCCCCCATGGCCGGTCATACTAGACGCGTTGGCAGAGAAATGGACCCCACGGTAATAATAATAATAATAATAATAATATCTTAGCACTGCGTATAAGCATAGACATGACCAAGTAGGGAATATAATTCATCAGAAACTACCATACAAGCACAAACTTATCACCAAAACACTACCCTATTACAAATACAGTCCAGAAATAATAGTTGAAAATGCCACACACAAAATGTATTGGGATCGTACAATTCTTAATGATAAAACAATACATCGTAATAGACCTGACATCACCCTGATTGACAAAACAAATTCAATTCAATTCAATTTATTAGTGCCAATAAACATACAGTTTTACACATGTCAAATAAAAAAAATAATTGCTCTAAAAATATCGTAAGAGGCTCATCTTAATAATTTTGAGCTTATATACAAGAGGTGCAGAATCTTATATATACAGGGTGTCCCGTTAATGCGGGGAATACAAGCAAGATATCAGTTTGCCCCAAATATGAATGTATTTATGAAATATAATAAAGTTAAAAATTAATTATTAGAAGACACTAAACAATTATTATTATACATAATTAATATTGTTTAAACAAAGACGGCCACGAAAAACATTTATTTTTGATTCGATGAAAAATTAGATTTTGTTTTTACTAGATAAAAAAATTATTTTATTTTTTTGTGGGAAAACCGTACAAGTTATCAAATATTATTAAGAGACAAAAAAGTTTTTAAATTAAACAGTCTTTCAAGTAGTATTTTTTTAGTTTTTATTACATGTACCAATAAAAAAATAATTTAGTTTTTAAGTGGTGGTACTACTGTTTTTTATACTTCTTGTTAACTAATAATAGCCATAATAACTCAAATGATGTATTATATTATGTTAGTTATTGATAATAAATTTCATTCAAATCGAATAGAGCGTTCAATTGTTATAAACAAAAGAAATAAAAATTTTTGGACCTTTGAAGTTAAATTCCGGCTTAACCGTAAATTTTTGGATATTGATAAGTTGTGTTAAATCATCATATTTTGACCCCAGGAATCGATGGTCCAGCCATTTCCCCACATTAACGGGACACCCTGTATATATCGATTCCTGGGGTCAAAATATGATGATTTAACCCAAAATATCTATATCCAAAAATTTACGGTTAAGCCGGAATTTGTCTTCAAAGTTTCAAAATTTTTTAGTAGTAGTAGTAGTGTTAGGCTATCGACCACGTGGTCCTTCCGCCATGTGTCATTTGTGTATTTGTGTGTGTGTAAATGAGCTTGTTACTTTAAAGGATCGCCCCCGTCACTCTAAAGCACCATTAATTGTATCCCAATGGTGAATGGTACCGGTCACCCATCCGACTACTGACCCGAATCAACGTTGCTGCACGTCAGTTCGGGGCCGTAACCGATGCGCCACCACCGGCGTGTAAAATTTTTTTATTTCTTTTGTTTATAAAAATTGAACGCTTTATTCGATTTGAATGAAATTAATTATTAATAACTACCTTAGTATAATACATCATTTAAGTTATTATAGACATAAGCGATTAACAGGAAATATATAAAAAAAACAGTAGTACCACCACATAAAAACTAAAATATTTTTTTGTTAGTGCATCCAATAAAAACAAAGAAAATACTGCTTAAAAGAGAATTTGATTTTAAAACTTTTTTGTCTCTTAATAAAATTTTATATCTTGTACGGTTTTCGCACAAAAAAATAAAATATATTTTTTCTATCTAGTAAAAACAAAATCTAGTTTTCCATCAAATCGAAAATATATGTTTTACGTGGCCGTCTTTGTTTAAAAAATGTAAATTATGTAAAATAATAATTACTGAGTGTCTTTAAATCATTTATTGTTAACTTTATTATAGTTCATAAATATTCACATTGGCAGCAAACAGATTTCTTCGCAAAATCCTAATACAAGGATTTTGCGAAGAAATTTGTTTAAAAAGTGTTAGATGTTATTTTGATTCATTGTGTCAATTAATATTATTTAATTTGTATTCAATTGAATAAGTTGATTTACTTATTAATGAGTGCAAATCTGCATACTATATTCCTATTTTATTTTTTTTGTGCAAAAACCGTAAAAGATATCAAATATTATTAAGATACAAAAGTTTTAAAATTAATTGGTCTTTCAAGAAATATTTTTTTAGCTTTTATTGGATGCACCAATAAAAAAATATTTTAGTTTTTAAGTGATGGTACTACTGTTTTTTATACTTCCTGTCAATCACTAATGACCATAGTAACTGAAATGATCTATTATATTATGGTTGTTATTAATAATAAATTTCATTCAAATCGAATAAAGCGTTCAATTGTTATAAACAAAAGAAATAAAAAAATTTGAAATTTTGAAGACAAATTCCGGCTTAACCATACATTTTTGGATATAGATAAGTTGTGTTAAATCATCATATTTTGACCCCAGGAATATATGTTCCAGCCATTTCCCCACATTAACGGGACACCCTGTATATATATATATATATATATATATATATATATATATATATATATATAACAGGGTGAGTTTTTTTCGATGTTCTCTATAGGGATCTCGGAAACTATAAGAGATAGAGAAACGGTTAAATGGGGAAAGAAGTGTAGATTTACGAGACGAATAAAATTCCACTTTCAAAGTTTTCAAAAAAGTCAAGGGTAACTAGATATTTTGAAAAAAGTAAAAAGAGTCAATTTTTTCAAATCAATATATCTCGGTTATTATAACAGATAGAAAAAAACTGTAAAGAACAAAGTTTTAGATAATATTATGAAGATTAATAAAAAAATAATCAGAACATTTTTATCCCCATTATTTTCCGAGATATGACGCAAACTTACATTTTTTTAAATGGAAAACCATAGTTGGCTGTGACCTCATTCAAAAGGTATTTTTTTTCTCTTTAATCCAATATGGCATACTACATAGTTATTTCTAAAAATGAGTGAGTTATAGTCGTTTTAAAATTTCATTATAAATAAAAAAATGGGTAGCCATGAAAAAGATGAAAGTAAAACAATTGCAGTTGTTTATAATATTAGCAATATTGTAATTATTAGTTTTACAGAGATAAACCAAAATGAAACAACTGCATAAAGTAATTCTGTAATTATCAATATATCAATGGGAGAGAAATTTTAATATTAAAAAAATATGGTCAAAGAGTTCACTATTAATACTATTATGACATAAATTATATCTTTTTAAAATTGAATTTATGGCTTTTTGACTATTCTCATGTAAATTGAATTAAATGTTTCAATAACAACTAATTTATGATCCTCCACAGATTGATATGATTTTTCATATACTTTGTTTTTTACATAACCCCACAGAAATAATTCTAAAACGCGCAGATCGGGAGATCTAGGTGGCCCTGGAATTGGTTTATTTCTTCCCACTTATGAGTTAGGAAAAGCATCATTTAAATAATTTGTAAAGCCAACATGTTATGAGGTGGAACACCGTCATATTGGAACCATTTTAATCTTGCTTTTAATGATAAATTTAAACAATCGAGCGTATCTTCAAATGCTTACTGAAGATAATAAAAGGAATCATTTCACTTAGTGAGCTTTCAAAAATATATGGACCGAGAATTATTAATCCAAACACACCATGGATTAAACCCAAATTTAATTTGTAGTTTTCTCTGTGAAACTCCTCGTGGGTTCTCTTAAATTCATCTATGTTCATTGTGGCGATTAAAAATACCACAATTAGTTAATCGCTATTCATCTGTTCATAATATTTTTGTAAGAAAGTATTATCCTCTTGACAAATGGGTTTATACCACATACAGAAGGCCATTTGATAATTACAAAATTATTATTCTTATGCTGGTTTTTCAGTTTTATTTAACTTTGTAGAACTAATAATTACAATATTGCTATTATTATAAACAACTGCAATTGTTTTACTTTCATCTTTTTCATGGCTACCCATTTTTTAATTATAATAAAATTTAAAATGACTATAACTCACTTATTTTTAGAAATAATTATGTCGTATGTCATATTGGATTAAAGAGAAAAAAATTACCTTTTGAATGAGGCCATAGCCAACTATGGTTTCCATTAAAAAAATGTAAGTTTGCATCATATCTCGGAAAATAATGGCAATAAAAATTTTCTGATTATTTTTTATTAATCTACATAAAAATATCTAAAACTTTGTCCTTTATAGTTTTTTTCTATCTGTTATAATAACCGAGATATATTGATTTGAAAAAATTGACACTTTTTACTTTTTTCAAAATATCTAGTTACCCTTGACTTTTTTGAAAACTTTGAAAGTGGAATTTTATTCGTCTCGTAAATCTACACTTCTTTCCCCATTTAACCGTTTCTCTATCTATTATAGTTTCCGAGATCCCCATAGAGAACATCGAAAAAAACTCACCCTGTATATTACATAACTAGTAAAAAACAAAACACTTAAATTCAATTACAAACAATTTTAACTAAAAATAAAGAAGATATGTGATTTACTTGAGAAACAAAGTAATATATTATCAAATATCAGTACAGTGTATGGAAACCCAATTAAAATTAAAATTTAAAATCAGACAACACATTGAAAACAATTTAAAAATGTATGTTGGTTACAGTGATAAAATATTAATAAATTAAGGAAGAAATAAATAAATACAATAAAAGCAGTAGATCTATAAAATTAATAAATATGTAGATAAATAAATAAATAATTTAAATACAAATAATTTAAAATGGGACTACACAAACAATTTGAAAGTATGTCAAACAGTGTAAAATATTGATTCAAATATTGGAAGTTTAACAAATTAAAAATATTTAAAAATAAGTATATAAATAAAACCAAGTACAATCAGTAAAACAATAAAATTAATAAATAAGTAGATAAATAAAATAAAAGCACAGGCAAGTAATTAATTAAATAAATAAATACATAAAATAAATAAATAAATAAATGGATGACACAACACTTAGATAACTTTTGTAATCAGGCTATATACAGACTTTTTCAAGGAATTCCTCACTACTATAACACGCACATTCAATGAGAAAATCCTTTACTACCCTTTTAAATTTCTTAAAGGGAAGATTTCTTGTTTGCAAACTTAAAGAATTGTATAGTTTAAACCCGTAATACCTGGTACCTGTTTGCGATTTACACAATCTAGTTTGTGGTAAATTTAAATTATCTTTCCTCTGGTCTCATATTGGTGATCACGTATCGGAAAATTTTGAAGATTCTGTTTAACATATATAAGGCATTCGTAAATATACAATGAAGGGAAAGTCAGTATGTTATGTTGTTTAAAGCAAACCTTGCAATCATCTTGGTACTTTACTCCAGCGATTATTCTCATGGCACTTCTTTGTAATTTGAAAAGTCTATGCCTACATGTTGCGTGTCCCCAAACTAGTATACCATATTGAATATGACATTGAAAAATCGCATAGTATGTTGTTATCAGTACCTGTTTTGAGACCATAGTAGATAGAGTTCTTAAACTGTATATGGCTTTTGTCAATTTTCCCGATACATAGTCACCATGTATATCCCAATTTAGCTTAGAGTCCAGCTGAATTCCTAGAAACTTAGTATTCTGACTATAATCTAAATTAGAAATTTCAATCTTTTTTAAAGTGAAACAAATTTCTACGGTTTTGGTTTCATTTAAGGATAGTTTATTAGCCTTAAACCAGTCTGAGGCATTCGCTTTTTTTGTTAAATTTAGAGTGATTACTTCCTTCAAACTACTCCCTCTACTGAGAAGAGTCGTGTCATCAGCAAACAGTATAGTATCATTGGGGGCAATTGCATCTGGAAAATCGTTCAAATATATAAGGAACAATATAGGGCCTAGGACGGACCCTTAAGGTACACCATGTTTGATTTGGCTATAATGCGATTCCCTATCCTGCACACACACTTTTTGTACTCTGTTGTACAAGTATGATTGAATTAGTTTTATACTTTCCACGTGAAAGCCATACTTAACCAGCTTTCCAATTAGAAGATCATGATTAACGCAATCAAATGCTTTGCTAAGATCTAAAAATGTTGCCATGAATATGTGATTATTCTCAAAGCATTCGATTGTGTGGTCTACAAAACACCGAACCGCATCAATAGTCGACTTTCCTTCACGAAATCCAAACTGAGAGTCTGTAAATAACCTGTTTCTATTGAAAAAATCTAAGATTTGTTTTTTCAACATTTTTTCTATGACCTTAGATATTATTGGCAATAAACTTATTGGTCTATAATTGCTTGCATCTGTTCTTTCGCCTTTTTGTAGATTGGAAGGACTTTCGCACATTTCATATTATCGGGAAATTCATTACTTATAATAATATCATTTATAAGTCGGGTTATTGGAATCGTTATCAAGTCCAAAACAGGCTTTAAGATATCAACAGAGCAACCATAGACATCCAAAGCTTTACTATTTTTCAAGCTCGTAAATGCTTCTCTTACTTTAACTAACATATTGACACCTCTTGGAAGTGAAAGATTGTCAAGGAATTTATATTAAAATTTAGGGCCTCTGTAGATGATGGCGGAATATCTTTTAGGATATTATCAACAAGAGTAGAAAAATAATTATTAAACTCCTCGCACGAAATATTAATGGATGTTGTGTTGTCAGATGTTCTTGTGGAATTAACAATTTCCCATGTTGCTTTTTGTTTGTTTTTTTATTGGTATATGTAGTTCCCGTATGCATTCACTTTTTCTATTTTAAATAAAACAACCTACCTAATTGACATTGCGGTGCCAAACACACACAACCTACAAAAACATATACAGAAGAAACTTCTAAATAAGGATCTCGCAATAGAAATTAAGACTCTACGGAGAATGGAAAAGTTGGTGATTGTACCAATGATTCTGTCAGCTACGGGTGTAATTCCCAAAGTATTGCATACGAGTTTACCCGACATTCATCTAGTACCATGCACATACATTACATACTCAACACGTGTCGTATCGTCAAGAAATTCCTACATGCGGATACGGCATATTACACAAACAACTGAAATAAACATTTAAACTACACAAAATTAATAATATGGCCATTGATTATTGCCTTGTGCCGATCAATATCCATTGATTTGTCATCTGAAATCTGGATGTGCAATTTTAAGAAAATGTTTGACCCTCTGAAAAAAATTGTTGCAATTTAGAAGAAAAAATGCTGGAGCAAAATCGATCTTATGAGCAAGAGTAATAGAAAAATTTTGGCAAGAGAATGTTAAAATATCGAAAAACTTCCCGAATTTGAAGAAATACTAATTTAGAAAAATTTTGCCTTGCTGTGAAAACAAAACAATAATAATAATAAAAATGGTGATGTGGCCATCATAGTACTTTCCCTATATTTTACTCGAGAACTATGAGGTTTACGCAAGAAGGCTATTCTTAATGATTTATTCACTTTTGAATTCTCTACAATTATTGGTAATACAAGTTTCATATAACTCTAGTTAAGAATTTCAGAAAAAATATGTTTTGATACAACTTGTTTATTTTTTCATTCTCTTTAACTTTTGTTTTAATTATTTTTGAAAATTTTTCATATTTAGAAAAATATCACGAAAAAACAAAAAAAACGCCTCGAGTAAACATCTACTTCCGGTCTATTAATGGTTACCAAAAGCTTTTCAGTTCCTGTTTCTAACGATAGAACCTTAAGTTTGAAGTTTCTTCTCAAACCGATAATTCGTTCTTGAGATATAGCACCCACCGACAGACAGAGAGACACAATTTTTTTTTTCCAGAAATTATCCAGAAATTAGTTTAATGAACTCAGGGGACCTTAAAACGGATATTTCCGCAAAAAAAAATTCAAAAAAAATCACGATCACAATACTTCCCCTATATATACTTCGTATATAGGGAAAGTAATAATAATAATAAATTGTTTATTGATCACACATGCATATACAATAATTTACTATACAATAATATACAACAATTGGGTCAAATGGACTTGAATCATTTTCGCTATTTGACACTTTAATGCCAAATATCAGAACTGCTCTTCCTGCATACCCTAAAAATAACAATGAATAATTATTAACTTATATCTAAATAGCTTAAGTATTTTGTGAAGCATATAACACCTTAAAAAAATATATTTAAAATTATGGTAGTTGCCTCTTTGCCATTCGAAAGGTACCGAATTCGTGCATTCTGTTATCGCGTTAGTAAATGATTTCTTGAATAGTTGCAATTTATGTCATGGAATTGATAGAAGACCACGACTCCTGATATTAAAAGTATGTACGTCACTTCGATACGTAATACAAGCAAGGAGCAAGTAAATTACACCGATTATGCATGTTCAACCACCCGCAATGCCGCAGTTTATGAGATATTCTGACTCTTCGGTGTTCACCAAAAATAAGTCGCATGCACGAATTTTGCATCTTCTGGATCATTTTGGCCAATAAAATTATTATCTGTGTATCACAATAATTAAAGTGTGAAAGTACCAACGTGTCGATTAACAATATTTTTGTATTTTTTAAACAATATGTCGATTTAAAAATATGGTTTTTAATGCGATGTATGCTTTCTGTAGACAATTATTAGTATTTTCTTTCAATTTGAACTAAGAGTCAAGGTACAATCCCAGGTTTTTTATAGAGTCACTTACAGGAATATGTTTTCTATTTATCGTGACATCTATGTCTCTCTCTGCAATATTCCGGCTTTTAGCTAGTCCAAATAGCAATAGTTTAGTTTTGGACTTATTAATAAGTAATGCATAATGTTTAGCTAATATATATAAATCCATATTAAGTTTATTTTGTGCGTCTTCAATATTTTAAATATCAAATGAAATATATAATTGAGTGTCATCAGCAAATAATATGAAGAGCAGGAAATAACAGAATGCAAAGACGATGTGTAGAAGGAATAAATCAGTGGCCCCAGAATAGTACCTTGGCCCACACCAGATGTTACTCTAAGAGAGGATGAAATTATGTTATCTATCGTCACTCATTGCATTCTTTTATCGAAGTAACTGCGCATATGTTTAATTGCATCTGATATCAGAATAAATATTAATATTTCGTGATTTATCGTATTAAATGCTTTGCTGTAGTCTATCAATACAAGGGCAGTCACTTTACCACAATCAATGGCATGCAAAATATCTAAACAACTAAATTCAGTTTTAAATCCCGATTGAAAATTAGGCAGAATTTTGTTCCTAAATGAGTACTTAATTGTTATTCTAAAACTTTCTCTTGGATTTTTGACAGAACCGGTAATATATTCATAGATGTTAGGTCATTAATACCTTCTCCATATGATTATGAGTTACCTCTAGGACAGGGTGATAGTATTTCAAGAAGCCGAGGCCATTGAGCAGGAGGAGGCGATGACAGGAGAAGAGCCACAAGGGTCGGTTCTGGGCCACCTGCTCTTGAATGTGGCATATGACTTGCTCATCATAGTCAGCAGGCGGTATATTGGTGACCTTAATGGCAGCACAGTGGGCGTCAGATCAAGTGTCGGAGTGACTGACAGCGAAAGAGCTTGAGGTGGCGGTGCAGAAGACCAGCGCTCTCCCGCAGAAGAGCGGGTCGCATTCAGGGGCAGAAGACAACACAATGAAGTATTTAGGGGTAATGTTAGAAACCAATCCCTGGTGCAGCTCCCATGTCAAGGAGGCAGCGGAAGGTCTGTGAAGGCGGTGGCCAGGCTCCTTAAAAACATGGGGGGCTCAGAAGGTACCAGGAGTTTACTGATCGGATTGGCTGCATCCAAGCTGCTATACGCTGCGCCAACCCGAGCGGGGTGCCTCACCTGCTAGAGAAACAGGGACAGGCTTGGCAGTGCGATGAGATTGTAACCGAGGGTTTAGAACCGTTTCCACGGTGGCTGCGGAGCTATGACTCCGCCGGACCTATTACTCTCGATGACGGCTAGAATACGCTCTTGTGACAGGGGCTGATCCCCGAGATCGGTAAATGGATAAAGATGAGGCAGTTTTCTACACCCTGTGTCAGATCCTCTCGGAGTTTAGGTCATTTCTCCAAAGGATCGGCAAGGCAGAAAGTGACCGCTGCATTTGTTGCGATGCGGGATAGGATACAGTGGAATCCTCAGAGCATATATTGGTCGACTGCGCAACCTGGCGGGACGAACACAGGGGAATGGATGAAGTTCTGGGAGGGCCGGCTCGTATATCAACATTCATAGAACCCAAATGGCACATAGTCTGCGAATTTGCAGAGAAAGACTTAAAGAAAAAGAAGGCAGAAAACCTAGGGAAAGCCCGAAACCCTGAAGAACGGCTAAACATAATGTAAACGTAGATGTATTATAAATTATTTAAGCTAAATTTAATGTACAGGCACATGTAAATATTAATTATAATTAAATCAAATAAACGGCACAAGCATGAAGGGGCATCAGCGTAGATTGTTGATACCCTTGATGTCCCACTTCTTTCGTGTGCGGCTAGAATGTTAAATCGTCCTTCCAACCCATAAATTCAGGTAAGCAATTGGAAGAAGTACTTGTTGTAATTAAGTTGCTAATGCTTCTGATACCTTATAAGGATTATTCGATGTGTTGTCTTTATCGCAGAGGCTTATGACGGAATGTAATGTTTGATAATAGATAGCATGCATCTTTCATTAGACTTTTGTGATTGATGTATAACTTGTCTTTAATTAGTGTACTTCTTTTAAGATTTGTTTTTAGAATATAGGATCTTGCGGCGAACAACAACCCGCTTCTTTTTAAAAGTGATTATATTTTCTTACAAAGTAGACGCTAAATACTCGTTTCTCATCTGCGATAACTCGACTTATACCTACTTGCCACCAAGAAACGGAATGTTTTTTTGTTAAGCTAGAGGTATATGGTATACACTTTTCTACTGCTTGTGTAATGCTGAATTTCATATTTGAAAGAGAGAACTAATACCTTCGAAGTTTTCTAGTAAAATGAGCTTTCCTAAAGAAATCCCACTTTGCTAGATTTAGGAGCTAGCGTGTAGATCTTTGAGCCTGTAGTGAAAACGTGAGGCAAGAGTAGGTGAAGATATTGCTAGATCTATTGCTGAGAATGAAGCGTTAAAACTCATTTTAGAGTGATTTTCCCCTTATTTAGGATTATTCCTTCCGTGATATAAAGAGCTTTGTTGGTATATTTGCTTTTAATATCAAAACGAGAGGTTCCTCATAACGGACTATGTGCATTGAATTTGGTTCATGTAACCTTCTTATCAGATTGATTATCTGATTACGCTGACAGTTGCAATCTGGGTGGTCAACGTTGCATATCATGATAACTGTCGGCACTTTGGCTTGTGGATCAGTTCATAACTTTTGACGGATCCAGCGGTGTTTAATCTTCCTTGAGGATATTGTAGTCTCTCAAAGAAAATTGTTGTTGTGGGCATACACAGAAAGAATTTAATTTTCACAGAATGATCTTCAGTTCGCCATCTTAGCAATTATATTAAAATATTTATACCAGAGCTTTTAATGATAAAATAAAAGCAGACAAAACGTAGGTTAAAAATCATCAATACTAATAAACGAAATACAATCAAAAAATGAAAACAAAAATTATCAGTGTCGATAACACTTCCATACTATTCCACCTATTTAGGCAGACTATCTTTAGATCATCCTACTGGTCACTTATTTGAGTTGTCGACCATATTTTTCCGCTCTCAGAGGCAGTGAGTGTTATACCCTCTTTAGGTAGTTTTAAATTTGTTTCGACCATCAGGCAACTAATCTTGGTAGGTAATTTAAAAATACGAAAACATTTCGTGAATCTACAACAATAAGTCTTACTAAGACTGCAAAACAACAACTACTTCTCTGGCTAATATCTCGACAGATATTGAATAATACAAAATTAATTTGCTTGTTACGAATAGTACAACTATCAAAGCAAAACTAATTTGAATGAAATTATTTCTGTTGAATAAACTAATAATCTTGAGTTACTGGTGTTGATGATGTTTCATCCGAACTTAGTTGCGTAATTGCAGTAGTATGTTCTAACTTTGTTTCAGCATTTCCCTGTAGTTGTGTTAACTTTTTGTTAATTACGGAATTATATTCATCATAAGAAGCTAATTGTAAAATTATGCCTTGCATGTTGAAAGTTTCTGAGGTTGCATTGGCATAAAATACTTTAGCTTAATGGTTGATAACATTTTTTTTGCTTCAAAATAATTATGTTTTTCTCAAGTTTTAATTTCTTGTACAGATTTCTTTTTCAATTTGAATGATTGAGCATTTCCACAATTTATTTGTGAAGATGGTTCACTATACTCAGAGCGCACTAGCTTACCGCATAAACAATTCGATAAAAGAATTTTGCATTAAATATGCTATTTGAATTTAAAACAATGCACAACATTGGATATGTATGACTATAAAATGTTACATAGAATGTTTATGAAGATTTATCGTCACTACAATTAACGAGAGTCTGACATTAGATTACACCCTTTTTATAAATTAATATTTTATATAGATCAACTTCTACTGCATATTCTAGAAATTTTTAGGTTTTGTTAATTTACTTATCACTACTTCTTTCGATCATTATACCTTCTCTTCTTAACCGCTGCATATTTGCCGAATATGCATTGACAAACTTCGATATGGTCAAGGGATTCACCTTATCAAAGATCAACTTATCACTTTTAATAAGGGGTAAAGGAGCCAACGATATTTCATTAACGGTTCGGGGGCTTTGCTTTCCCACATAATTTTATTGATTCACCTATCAGGTAAGTTTTTATTTAGAGAATAATGAATGAGTTGGAAAGCTCAACACAACCGGGGATCGCTAGGTATCCAGAGGACACCGTTCGAGACCCACTAATTCGTGGTAATCTATTCCTCTACATGGTACGATTTACACTTATATTACAATTATAGTTTTTAGTCAAGGTTTACCAATTGTATGCACACTGGTCTTATTTTTTTATAATTTTTAATACGACAGCTATTACAAAAATAAACAGGTCTTCATTCTAATAAAGATTCAACATCTGAATCATTATTTTACCTAGTATCTATTTACTAATATTTACTAGTAATGGCATAATATAAGTACACTGATCATTTTTGCATCTGGAAGTGAGTGTAAATTAATTTATAATTTCCGTGAAAGTGGTGTAAACGGCCAATTATTAGCCGTCGCATTCCTTCATATTTGTCTGATATCTAACAAGTAATCGATTTTAATTCAATACAAAACATAATCATACGATTTGCAAGGAAAGTGCAAGAAAGTCATCTAAAATCGTACCTCTCTAAGCCTTTCTCCCGATTCCTTTCAGAGAAAGGGCCGCTCGAAACCGACAAGACAATAATAAAAAGATACGACTGAATGCAACGGAGTCACCGGGGAATACATCACCAAGGAAAAAGCTATTTAAGCCGCGATTATTCATTGCTCGTCGGCGAAAAAAAAAATCAACGGCTTGTCCCATCTGGGACAAGCATTCTCTCTTGAGCCTCTCCAATCTACCCGAAGAATGAATCGCAATCATCCGGCAACAATATGGGAGGTAATCGATGTGTGTTCGCAAAAAAAATGAAGCACGTTTAAGGCTTATTTTCGAAAAATACATGCTTTTTTATAAATAGTGTGCCACTTTACCAATTCATGTGGGTATTACACAAGTAGTCTTTTATTTTTTTATAAAAACAAAACCAAAACTGTTTTTACCACTTTTTTTACAAATTAAATGTTTTAGTTTTAATCAATAACATTACACTTAGTTGATATTATTTAAACAAATATCACAATGTAATGTCTTTCACTATAGATCAATGTTAGTTTAGTTTTTATATCATGTAATGACGATCGCAATTATTACCTTTTATTTTTTTATGTAATATTATTAATTATATAGTTAATTAATAATATTGAACGTTTTCCCTAGAATTAAAATTTTTGCATAAGCAGCTGAGGACCACCCTGTGCCTGCATCTGAAGAAGCTTGCTTGATACGCAATTTACTATAAAAACCATGTTTTCCCTTAATTTTATATTTTAATGTGTATATTTTAATGGTAATTAATTTTTATTGTTTATAACTAAAAACGGATGGTGGTAATACGCTATTTGTATGCAAACTGTTATAGGCGCGCAATTATAATTAATTTATACAAGTTGATTAAAAAGCTCTAAAATTTAAATTTATGGCAGCAAATTATAATACTTTTAATTTAATTTAATTTAAGCATATCAATAATAATCCCACAGTAAATCACGATAAATTAGGCATTTTTTATGTGATATCCTTATTTCGTTGAGCAGACGCTGAAGATTTACATAACATATATTAAACTGTTATAGTTTTAGGTCACACGTTAAAACCGTAAATTAATATACTTCTATAAAAAATAGACATGAAATTGTTCCCGTTTTAGGTTAGATATTAGTACTTCGTATATTTTTCTGATAACGACAAGTTTGTATATATAATTGTACATATTGAATAAAATAAAATTAAAGTGCATTCCTTAAGCAATTGTAATTTACTAAAATATTCTCTATAAGTTTTAATCCATATTACGACTTAAATGAGTTTTGTAAAGTTCTTGATCTATCCATATTTATTATGAAAGAAACACGGTTCACTAATGCGACATTTTCATGTTTATGCTTAATCCTCATATCACATTAATATTGGGGCCCATGGTGTGGTTAACTATAAATTCTTCAGTCATAGTGTAATGTTTTCTATCTATCTATTTAATTTTGCTCATTGCGTACGAGAACCGTACACCTTTCGAGATTACCGTAGTCTTAACAAGAGTAAGTTTAGGGTCGATCTGAGTAATATGCTATTTCAAAATATTTTGCTCCAGGTGATACTGAAACGAAAATATTTGATAATATTGACTTAAATTAACTCCACTTAACAACTATAATTATATACGTAATGCTTTTATTAAGCATGTATTTTTACTTACAAGAACTTTTTTGAAAAATGTTAGCTAAAGCTAAGTACAAAAATGCAATATCTGATATTGAAAAAATGAAACATACTATTAATTTTTCTTTGTCGTAGTAAAAGAAAGGTTTTTATAGGAAATTCTATTGAGTTTCTAGGACACAGTAAAAAGCCTTTGAGCATATCTATTCCGTTGCGTAATATTGACATTATTAACAATCTTAAGCCTATATAATAAATGTAAATATTATTGATATGGTGTCTAATAAATTGTTGCCTTCCAACATTTAATTTAAGTTTAAATTGGCTGATAATAAAACTATACAAAGTTTTCTACTCCAAAGTATATTAATTATGGGGTATATTGCACATTAACTATTGGGAAAACGCCATTATTATTCCTATACCAAAGAGACTAACTCCTTCGGACTTATGAATTAGAGATCTATTAGTTAGCTTCACACCCCATCTAAATTCTTTGAAAACATTATGAATTTATTTAATAATTGCATCAAAATATTATTAAAATGTTTATAACTAAAATTAAATCTAAGATTCTAATTCTAATTAAGACTACCCGCTTAGGAAGTACGAATTCCTTGGAAAGTAAAACCACCCGCATCTATTAAAATTTATCACTTATTCTTTGCGAACTACCAACAGTTACTCGATACAGCATTGACTTCTTGACCATGTCTGTTCTTTTATTTTTCTTTATTGACTCTTCTCTTTTCTTTCTTCTGGCAACTTATATGCCACCGGGGGCTTCCCAATCCCCTACAGGCGCGTATTACATATTCGTTCTCTTCTTCTTCTTCTTCTCTCTTCTTTTTTTCTGGTACGTCTTATCTCTTTCGCGTCCATGCCCTCGGCGGTTGCTTAATCCACCGCTGGATTCTTAGCATAACAGTTTCCACATCTTTCTTCTCCCAATCAATGGTTTAAGTGCTGCGACCATCTGGTTGCCCTCAACAAACCATCATCATCATCTCTCTTCTCTTTTTCTGTACGTCTACGAGGGTGGTCCGAGAGATGGCAGCACCGGCGCGTAACGAGGTCATGTTTAGTTAGTGGCATCTCTTGAATGAACGCACACCAAGTTTCAGCCATATTGGTGTATTTCTTTGTGTTTGGCATTCGTGTGCATCAAGGAAGTCGAGTGATTTTCAAGAAATGGACGAAAAAGAATTTCGTGTGGTGATTAATCTTACTTTATGAAAGACAAAACGCCTCAGGAGACTAAAGAGAAGCTTGATAAACATTATGGTGACTCTGCACATTCGATTAGAACAGTTTATAAGTGGTCAATGTCAAAATTTTGGAACTGGCCATATGGGCACAAGTGACGCTGAATGTTCTGGACGGCCTGTGGAGGTTACTACTCCAGAAATCATTGATCAAATCCATGATATGGTGATAGATGACAGAAGAATTAAGGGGCGTGAGATTGCTAGTGCTGTGGGTATCTCGACTGAACGGGTACATAATATTTTGCATAAACATTTGCCATGAGAAAGCTATCCGCAAGTAGGGTGCCGCACACCGAATTAGACAAAATCATATCCATTACAATATCAAACGGCTTCCCACTTACCCTAATAAAATCCATAATAAACAAAAAACAGTACCAATACACATTGTCCCACATATATCCCCACATAAAAACACCAAAAAATAATAAGTATCTTATCTTAACATATTACGGCCGCAGCTCCGAAAAAATTGCTAGTGTTTTAAAAAAACAAGACTATCAAATCGCGTTCAAACCATTCTCAAAATTGTCAAATATTATATTTAATGCAAAAGACAAGATTGAAAACAATAAAAAATCATCTGGACATTCTAATTACCAATTAGAATGTCCAGAGTGCAATTCTTAATACATAGGCCAAACCGGAAGAACATTTTCGAGCATTCAGATTACAGCACAACAATAGTTCCTTTTTAAACCATAGCCTAGAACACAAACATAGCTTCCCATCATTAGATAAACTCAAAATATTGCACACCTGTAAAAAAGGCCCAAAACTCGACCTGTTAGAAGCACTAGAAATTTCAAGAAAAAGGAAAGCCGATAATGTTAATCTCCTAAATGAACAGACAGATTTATATAATTCCAGTTTATTCCAATTAGCCTAATCCCCTTAACGCAACCCGCCTCAAAAATTTCCATTTAATGTACCGCCCTTGAATTTCACTGTAAACCGCACCACCCTAATTAACTACCTGTTACCTGCACCTATATATACCCTTTGTAATTCGTAAATCAATTCACTTGATAATGACTTGAAAGAGTCGAAACTATAGTCGTAGATAATTAATTAATGTTGTAAAAATCATTAATATACAGTGGTAAAAAAAACATAGAAAATAGTGAAAATGATGGTAGCGACCGTTACTATGTGGTAGTTCATTTTAAAAAAGGTTAAATGAAAATAATTTTTAAGTTTTTATACCACTATTTATTGTATAATATACACAAACAAAGTTTACAATATATTATCAATTTTGACACAACTATAGTTTCGACCTTTGCAGGTCATTATCAAGTGTTGAATGAAGAAGAATACAGGGTGTTAACAATTTATAGGGGAGGTATGAATTTTTAATGAACCTAATTAGGACTGAGATTTATTACAATGGATTAACTAAATATGCCGATCGGATTAAGGTGCGGTGTTTTCAGAAGAGGTACATGTCATTATAAGAGCTTAAATAATGGCGAAGAAATTAAATCCGTCTGCTCATTAAGCAGATTAGAATTAATGTTCTTCCTTTGGCGGTATATCTCTAATGACTCCAAAAGATTAAGCCTTTGGCCTTTATTGCAAAAATGTAAAAGTTTTAAATTATCCATATGTGGAAATGAATGATTACACTCTAAGAAATGATTTGAAAAAGAACTTGTTGTATGTCTAAGTCTGAATGCTCTATAATGTTCATTGTATCTCTTTTCAAAACTCCTACCTGCCTGTCCTACATATGTGCTGTTACATTCGGAACATGAAATTTGGTATACTCCCGATTTTTTAATAGATTGAATTTTGTCTTTCGCGTTAAAAAGTATATTTGAAAGTTTGCTCGCTGGTCTAAATGCAATTTGATGATTTTGTTTTTTGAAAATATTTGATATTTTATTTGTTACGCGCCCAAAATAAGTGAATGTTGTAAATTTTGTGTTCGTTCGGTCTAAAATATTAGGATAAATATGAGCCCTTGTTGATTTGTACAGTTTTTTGTGAATTAAATTTTGTATAAGATTAACTGGGAAACCATTCTCCGTGGCTATTGATATAATTTTGTCTAGTTCTGTGGTTCTACTTGAATCAGATAGAGGAATTGTGAATGCTCTATGTATCATGGAGTGAAATGCTGCTAACTTATGGGATAGAGGATGATTTGAATTATAAGGAATTGTAGAGTTGACGTTAGTGGGTTTTCTAAATATTTCAAATTTAATTGTATTATTCTGATGAATTAATGTAAGGTCCAAAAAATTGATTTTATTGTCGTTTTCTCTCTCTACTGTGAATTTTATTTTAGGGTGAACACTATTGATTAAATTTAAAAATTGATCTAACTGTCGTGATGTACCACTAAAGCATGCGATAACATCATCTACGTATCTAAACCAAAATGAAATATGTGCTTTTGTGAAATTTGAACTGAAAATTTTTTTCCTCAATATTTGACATAAAAATTTCTGCTAACAAAGGGCTGAGAGGGGATCCCATCGCTAACCCGTTAGTTTGTTGAAAATATTTATTGTCAAATTGCAAGTAATTTTGATTTAATGAAAGTTCTAATGCGTCTAATAATTCTGTTTTTACAATGGGATTAGTGTTGGATTTATCTAAAAGAGTATGTGCTATTTGAAGGCATTCACCTGTGGGAATATTAGAGAACATACTACTAACGTCAAAAGAAACTAATTTTGAGTTCTTGGGTGTAATAATGGATTTTAGTTTTTGGGATAGTTCAAGGGAATTTTTGACAGAATATTGAGAAGTGAAATTTGTAAATTTTTTAAAAAGATGATTAATTTTAATTGCTAAGACTCTTGTGGGAGTGTTGATATATGAAACTACTGGCCGAATTGGATTATTGGGTTTATGAGTTTTTATAAGTCCATAGAGTCGAGGTGCTAGAGGATTTTTGTTGATAATTTGAAATTTTTCTAATTTGGAAAAGATTATATTAATGTTAGACAATAAACTTTTAATTTGATTTTGAAAGATTGCCGTTGGGTCTTTCTTTAAAATTGTTAAATTTTCGGCTGTTATGAAAGCGTACATTTTATCTAAATAACTTTGTTTTTCTAATATTACTATTGAGTTGGATTTGTCGGCTTTAGTAACGATAAGGGAGTTGTTTGAAATTTTTGATTTTATAGACTTAATAATTTTACTGTCGGTTGGTTTTCTGTCGGTGTGTTTTTTAAGGATATTAGCAATTTGGGCTTGAGGGATAAGGGGTTCGGAAAGGGTTTTCAAGGCTAACTCTGATTCTACTATGATTGTGGGCTTCTCTTGTTTATATTGAATGTGCGGGCTGTAATTTGGGTTTTGAGATAGAAATGAAGTTTCTGTCTCACTAAATATAGTACTGGAAAGATTAATAAATTTTTGATGATTATTTGTATTTTTAACTGACTTCTGGTGATGTGATTTTTGATTATTAAGGAGAATGGATAATTTCTTTTTCTGAATCAAATATTTTTTATGAATGGTTTTACTAATACTTTCTCTAACAAAATCATCAAATATATCGAATTCTAACGGATGAAGTTTATATGAAAGTTCCGAATGTAATACCTTAAGATAATGTTGTATGGCGTCACGTTTCCGGTGTAGGTCTTGGATTTCCGCTCTAATCCACGCGAGTTGGGCTGCTTTTACGGCTGTTTTTGCTGCAATAGATATTGTATTAGTTTTGATATTAACATATTTTGGAATTACCTGCTGACGGATACATAAAATAAAATTCACAGTAGAGAGAGAAAACGACAATAAAATCAATTTTTTGGACCTTACATTAATTCATCAGAATAATACAATTAAATTTGAAATATTTAGAAAACCCACTAACGTCAACTCTACAATTCCTTATAATTCAAATCATCCTCTATCCCATAAGTTAGCAGCATTTCACTCCATGATACATAGAGCATTCACAATTCCTCTATCTGATTCAAGTAGAACCACAGAACTAGACAAAATTATATCAATAGCCACGGAGAATGGTTTCCCAGTTAATCTTATACAAAATTTAATTCACAAAAAACTGTACAAATCAACAAGGGCTCATATTTATCCTAATATTTTAGACCGAACGAACACAAAATTTACAACATTCACTTATTTTGGGCGCGTAACAAATAAAATATCAAATATTTTCAAAAAACAAAATCATCAAATTGCATTTAGACCAGCGAGCAAACTTTCAAATATACTTTTTAACGCGAAAGACAAAATTCAATCTATTAAAAAATCGGGAGTATACCAAATTTCATGTTCCGAATGTAACAGCACATATGTAGGACAGACAGGTAGGAGTTTTGAAAAGAGATACAATGAACATTATAGAGCATTCAGACTTAGACATACAACAAGTTCTTTTTCAAATCATTTCTTAGAGTGTAAT